>OZ020164.1:16909229-17028546 GCA_963971145.1 Sussaba pulchella | reverse complement strand
CGTATCAATCTGTCAATCTCGTGTGGCGCAAAGGTCATGCCGCATAGTCGGCGGCGGAGGGGGGGGGGGGGGGGGAGTGCCATCATGGGAGCATTACACCGACGCGACGAATCCATCGTGATTTCGTCCATCTGTAACATTGCGAACCAGCCGTGCGCTGGTCCGCTAACTGTCCCCCCGGGGTCCTTAATGTATATTGCGATCGAACGCGGACAACTCGAGTTGCAAGCTGTCGGCGCTCGTCGACAATTTTTTCCTTTCAGCGTCGAGTCGCAATGTAATTGATATATAAATATATATATAGACATATACATATGTGTGTTATGGAATTTGTCTTTGAACTTTTTTCTTTAATGATAAAAGTAATTAGTGGCAAGAAATTAAGGACTTATGGGGTTGATTTCGATCGAATTTTCACTTATTTTTCATATTTTTCGCTCGTAGTCGTTCGAGAGAGATTTGTCTTCGGTTTATTAACGTACCGATATTTAAAATAATAATATTAATCCCTACAACAGGAAAACCGATTCCATAAGATTTCTTGGAAATTAATTCTTATCATTTTCTCAATGAACGAAAAATAACCACATTACTAATCAGTAATCAGTCAACAATGATGTGTGACGAGTTCAAAGTGTTCAAACGTCAACTGCACAGCGAAAATGGCAAACCGACCGTAAAGACAAATGTTAGCTCGAAAGATTTCCGGATTGGCTTATGATAACTTTCGAGTAAAATATAACTCGGGACGACACGACAGTCGGACCGGGTTGTCTATTGCCTGGTGCACGCGAGATCGGAATTGGCACTCTCGCATACGTTTCTCCACCGGTGCCACTGTCGCGGGGCGCATGCATAAGGTAAATAATCGTTACAACTCCGTCGAGACCGTCTGCGTGGCCAAACTAACGGCACTGGGGGTCGGGGCGGAAGCTCGAAAATTTGAGGGAGAAAATCGCGGAGGAGGCAATAAGGGAAGTACGGGATAATCTTGCTCCGGCTTTTGGAGTTGAGGTACAGTAATGCAAGTGCACAGGTGCGAATCTGGACGCGTGTAACTGGCGTCGGTACTGGCATAGCTTTCACGCAAGCTCGAATATTTATACATATATGTATGTATATTTTGCGTTCGTACACCCACCCACAGTCGGAGAATTTGTGTTGTTGCCTTTCACGCGAAACTGGCATACCATACGCCCCGGCATTCTAATTCGGATGAGCGCCTGGCTACGAAGCAGCATCCAGAACACCGGGCATACTCGTACCGGCCGCTGTTGCCGTTTCTGCGTCTCGTTCTCACTGCGAACCGGGCTGTAATTTTATATTAACGAGTTTCCACGAGTTTAATAAAGCTTAACGTGGCATTGCAGTCTTTGTTCTGACTCGTGGACGCGACTCCGACGGGCAACAAGTGCAAATTGCATTCGGCCGCAGGCCGTCCGGCCTCGTCTTCCTCTACCTAGACAACGTATTTCACTAAGTATCGCGTATATATCTATCTATATGGATATATATGTGTGTGTGCGTGTGTACTTTATAATTGCTGCAAATGTGCGCGGTCATCTCCCGGTCGTTATAACCATTTTCAGTCGTACTATGCATCAGTCCGAGTTCGCGACATGGTGAAACAGAGTTTGAAAACAAATTTAGATAAAATAATTATCCATTGCAGTTTGAAAATACAATTACGTGAGGAAATCGTAATTAAACGTAGCAATGTGCAGATGCTTTTAAGATTTAATTGAGAAAATATGATGGAAACGAGTTGGTTGCGTTGATTTAATTTTTTTTCTCCCGCAACTTTGAACTCGAGGTCCTTTTCAACCTTCAAGCCTTTTGGAATTTTTTCATACTGTTCGAATAGTTGATGGGCATTTATTCAACGAAAATGTAGGTGAAAATGATTTAATTTTTATGAAATCATTTTTATAATGAAAATAGGAGAAAAATATTTACAAAATTTATATGTCAAATACTTATAACACATAATCCTAGCATATTATATAAAGTTATTCTATTATTTCCCATTATACCGTATAATCATTGATCCTAATTCTGATTAAGCCTCAGAATCCACAGTGAAGCAATGATTCTTCCGAATAATCAACAGTCAATCGTAAAATTGTAGAAAAATTGAGATGTTCTGTGATTTTTACATAATAATTAATTGATAAAAGATAATTAAATCTTATTTATTCGATTGAGGAAACATTTCGAATACGGACTCACGCGGGGTCGAAAACATTCTCCAACGTTTTATACACGGTTACGATGGCGTTGCATAGCGCAAGATTTCATTTTGTGCTCTCGGTCCCGGTTGTACCTCGCAGCTTGTGAAATTTCACGTCGAGTTTTCGCTCGTCCACCACCACCGCAATGACCAACGCGTCCGACGCGCCCCGTCGGTCCTTTTAATTAGGACGCTTAGGTCATTAATGGAGCCTCCGGCGCTGTTGGCGGATCTCGCGCGAGCATCAACTCCGGTCGGGATTATGGGTACATCAAGCGAGTGCGCGCTACCGTCGAGAGAAACGGCAACGCCTCAATTCCGTTGCTTTTGCGAATCGGGATCAGCTTCCAAAGCTTGCGCAAGCTTCTGAAAATCCTCTTTGCGTAGAAATTGTCGTTAGGACTAATTACCGAAATTTTCGACGAAAAGATTACGATAATGATGATTGGAGAACAAAGAAGGGTTCAGCGCAATTTTGATTTTCAAAATAATGTCGAATTAGAACCCTTCAAGTTTCCCGGAAACAACTAGATATAAGCGCTTACGGAAAATAACGGTGATGGACATTTTTCAAAACCGCTTTGGACTTATTGCGAGGCAAAAACGAAATTTGGACGGCAAACTATTGAAAATAAAAAATTATGAATAAAAATGAGATGCTTTCCTTTCGGAAAATCAGCTGTATCATAAGCTGATCTTTATCAATTATTTATTCCACCACAGCCCGAAGAGTTTACTAATTGAGAACAAAATAAAAAAATGCATTTCTCTCAAACTAAGTCCCTGACGTCATTTCCAGAATTGCAATGCGAAATAAAAAGATGTCACGCCTCATTCACAATTTTAATCGCCCCGATAGCGAAATTCTTCTAAATATAGGGTGGCTTGAAAGATGACGACGGATTGTAGTCCATAATCAGGCACGAGTCCGTCGACCGGGCGTCACTCGGGTTCTCGATCTCGAGGGTCCATTAGCTTCGTTAAAACATCGTTAATAATCCGAGTAGGGAGCCGATCTCGTTGTACAACGGTTACGTATGTACGTATGAAATTCATTGCAAGCCTCCGTGGTATATCAGTCGAGAAGATCGGAATATCACGTGCTGCTGCTGCTGCTGCCGCTGGCGTTGGTGGTGGTGCTGCCGCTTCCTCGACTGTTCGCATTTGATTTGCGTGACGCGGTCTCGGCACAAGTCGTTATAATGCCGCAGTCGCGTCTGGTCACGTCCGCAAAACGACGTCGTTTCGAAATGGTTGCCCGGAATTGTACAGTTGGTCTACCGAACCCAGAAAACGAGGTGAAGAGGTGAACACGCGGACTGTCAGACGGAACACATTGTAGACTCAATCGGTGCGTCGTTCAACCACAATTCCACCACTCGATGCATCCCGTCTCCGTATATATACATAACTATGCGTGTATATATAACGTGTAACGCTTGCGGGGCTTGCGGAGCTTTGCGAGTAATGGATAACGGACGCTCGGCTAGTTTCATGCGTAAAAGCCCCGACGTTTCTCGCTTGCCAGCAGAGTTATTTCATGCCAGAGATTTAATACACGGCCGAGCTTATTACGCGGTCGGAATGTCTTGCGAATTTGCAATGCAGATTTAGGTAGTCGTTTCTTTTTTCTTTCTTTTTTTTTCTTCTTTTTAATTTTATTTATGAAGGTAAAGAGAATAGGAGGTAGTTGCCGAGCTGCTTGCTTGTAAATAAGTTCTTGCTGAAAACTCCGTTTATCTAATTTTGTTGAGAAACTTGGGTCAGCACAATGTTGGCCTCCGAATATTCTTGTAAACATCCGTGCGAATGGAAAATTACGATGGCACAGTACTTTGCGTACTTTGAGGCATGAAACTTTCATTGCAATCATCTTTCTCTGAAATGCGTTGTTATTAAAATGTTTCGTTGGGCTAACTTCGTCTGCTGGATCTTACTGGATGGATCGTTGGGCAAAAAGTCGGGCCAAAATGGGTAAATCGTGGATTTACAAGCGTGTAGTTAATGTTCCACATGTTTCGGCTTACAAATGGCTAAACTGATGAAATGTATCAACACTTACAAATGTCAATTCACCTCTTTCGATAATAATTAAAGTCAAGTCGTTAAATCCAAGCACGTGCAAAGTCGTGAGTTTCGGAAGCTCTTCGTTATCCCGAAATCCCAGCAATCTTCAGAGCGACGGCACAATAGCACAAAAAGGACTTTTTCATTTTCTTCATTACCTTTTCTTTTCCTTCTCTCTTTTGACCTCTTAATGCAGGCAGATCCGGAGCGTTGAAAGACTTTTGAATTGTTTCTAGGAGTCCGTGGCAGCGGTTCTCGTGACAGCGCCACCTGGCGGCTGCACAACGTATGGCAGACCGCGAGGGTAACGAGCTAGCAAAAAAGCAAAAGATAAAAAACGAGAAAGCAGAAAAAGATCACGTTTAGCTACGAGAGATTTCAGAACAGTCGTGGAGCTCGTTAAAAACGCCGACTCGCTCGAGCATCCCGTACGGGGTCCGAGAGAACATCCCAACCGGCTCATTCTACCCGTTTTCCGCGTCACTTGATATCCCGCGTTTTTCCTCTTCGCGTTCAAAGTCGTTTGGACTTTCCCACGGTGACAACCTTGTCGCATCGTCTCGGCAGCGAACGACTGTCAAAGCAATTTTGTGACCCGTGTAACTTTGCCACCCGAGATTTCACCGCCTAAAAAGGAATGTTTGTGTAAACTCGTTAGTTACTTGGCCTTAACTTTTGACGCAACGAAGGATGCGTCGAGAGCCTCGATGGCGTCGTAACTTTTTTGCGTTTTGTTGTGATACGATAACGATGCGACTGCACTTTTTTTTTTTCGTCCTTCGTCTTGACAAAGTTTACCGAGTTTCGAGTGGGACACGTCTACGCTTTCTTGAGTGGAATTTATATCTGTATAGAATGTAAAACATATTTGATAGATGGATACGTGCGTATATGTATGCACGTATGCAGACTACATACGATCTATGGGGGATTCGTATATAATGAACTGGACGGCATTGAATAGTGTTGATATACGATAATAATACATAAAATAAATAATGGTGATAATAATAATAATTATTATCAATAAATTATCAATAAATAATAATAATAATAATAATAATAATAATAATAATAATAATAATAATAATAATAATAATAATAATAATAATAATAATAATAATAATAATAATAATAATAATAATAATAATAATAATAATAATAATAATAATAATAATAATAATAATAATAATAATAATAATAATAATAAAAATAATAATAATAAAAATAATAATAATAACAATAATAATAATAATAATAGTAATAATAATAATAATATCAATAATAGTAATGGTTATTAAATATTCATCGTTGATAGACACTTATATATCGACTACATGTAGATGGAATACAGATTATATATAAAGATATACATTGTAGATCGATGATAAATTCAAAGTAACAATAAATATGAATATTAATAAATGAATATCATAATTATTGTCGATGGATATTACATAAATTATACATCAACGGTAAATAGCAGATACCGATCGGTTAATTGTATATGAATATTTTTTCATCGATCGTACGCAATGGACATTACTGTTCAAATTGACACCGACGGACCGTGATTGCGGTGTAGCGCATTCCAAACGTTTCACTCCAGCGACGTTGCTGATATTCTCACCCGCGGCAATAATTATATATTCGATCTACAATCGTCCATTACCGCGTTACACTCCGTCCCAACTGCGACGAACGTTGCGCGCAATCCAATCCCGCTGTTGCCACGACGAAGATTGTATTCCCCGCTCGTGGGAATAATTTCGCATCCAATCGCGGCGAATTTCCATATTTTCGTTACGATCCGAACCGAACACTCGGACGCGTCCCAAGACAGTGATAGCGGAGCGTCGCCGCGGTCGTCTCAATGCCACCTGTTGTACTCAAAGTACCACGGGGGCTGCGAATCGCGATGGGGAGAGGAAAGGGGGGGGGGGAGTGCCAGGTTTCGCAATCTGTACCGAAGATACCGCACCGTATATACACGGTGGTTGTCGGAGCGGATTGAATTCCATTGACCGAGAGCGGGAACAGTCACCGATTGCGGAGTCCAGCGACCCGGTAGCGAGTATTCCAGCAGCGGTAGCAGCGGCAACAGCGCAGAAAGTAGTCAGTGGACCGTGTATTCCGGTCCCCACAAAGCTCAGGGTGAATGTTTGTCTCCTTGCCATTGCTCGAAACTGCGGAGATGACATTCAAGACTGGATAACGTTGTCCTGGCCATACTAGGACGAGTGACAAGGACACGATAAGGTCGAGTACGAATATCGAATGGTTAAAAAGTAAAATATATTTATTTTATTTATTCGATTTAATTAATTAATTTAATTTATTTAATTTATTTCATTCATTTAATTTATTCAATTCATTTAATTTATTTTATTTATTGTTTAAAAATTTGATATTCGTACTCGTATTTCGGTATAAACAGCACAGCAACAACGGCAACGCATAGAGGGTACGTCTTGCCGCCGGAGGGACAAAGCAAGATCGCTCGTGTTCGTATTTACAGTCGAGCTCTAGTTACGACGAATGTCTCGGATAACAATGTACCTCGGGAGCCCGAAAACTTGATAGTTGACAGATTGAAGTTGATAGTTGAGCCGCGCCCCAACGCTCTGCGGTCCGAGCTTCCATCGTCGATTCACAGGCTCGCTGTCAGAACGACAATGGCGGTCGACGTTTGCCGAATCGTTTCAACGATACGCATAAATTTGCGCTCGTAGTATCAATGACACAAGCAGTAGTCCGACTCCGAATATAGTCGGACCTGGGCCGGAGGGCCGATGCGGCGATGACCGTTCGACTGGGATGAGCTCCCGGCTTATAGAGACGTTATCGCTGTCTCGTTTTCACTTTATCACGATCCAAAAAATCACGTAAATCCAGTGCCCAGTACGTTTCCACTGGTATATTGACTTTACAACGAGTGAAGAAGCGTTACTACTGTAACATTCTCGGAATTAATTTGTCTGCAACGAAGCGTAATGCGACTCGCATGGAAAATCAGGAAAAAAGTACGGGTTCCATGGCGAAACGATGGTGAAGTCGGGAGGGTAGAAATTTCTTCACGTATTGAATAATTTATGAATAATAATTCGTCGAAAACCATGTTTGAATTGAATACCTTAAGGGCTACTCGGAAAATATGGAAAAATAATAAAACCTACCTCGTGGTCAAATGTGATAAAATTCATTGCGCTTCCTCCTCCCCCGTCTCAAATGCACTATTATTATTTTTATTATCATTATGATTATAATTTTTATTGTTATTATTATTGTTATTATTATTATCATTATTGTCATTATTATTTCGATAATGATATAAGTGAATCTTGCGTGCTAAGCCATTTTAGGTCATTCGAACGCGAAATAGCGCTTCGAGCTTTATGTGCGGTGCATTACGGCTATAAATGATTGCCATGCATGCGCTATGGTTTACTGGGAATTCGGGATATTGCAACGGTCACGGTAATTAGCGATTGAAAATTGCCACGCGGTTCGTTGTATCTTCCTGGTCGAAATAGAATCGGATGTTTTATAATTACCAAAGCCGGAAATATATTGCGGCCACGAAGCATACGATTCAAATACGAAATTGGTTACCTCATTGTCGCCCGTTTTCTTTCAAAAAGCTCGTTGGTATTAATACTCCGCCACATCAAATATTCGTGAATAAAATTTATTCATACTTATTCGTATATGTCGCCGGTGCGTCATATTGGATGCGCGATTTTGCGTCCGATGATGGCATTGTGAAATACGCCAATGGGCATTCTGTCTCGAACACCGGAGGATCACAAGCTCTCAACGAGGTCACGCGATTATTCACGAGAAACATTCAGCCAGCTAAAGCTCATAAATACATACATACATTTTTTTCCGTTTTATCAGCTCAACTTTTTTTCGGAGGAATTAAAGAAGTTATCGACATTTACCAAATGAGGATGCTGAGTGAACAATTAGTACGTTGCGCAGATAATTTCCCGATTTCATCACAAAATACCCTGCTCGAACATCCGACGTTTGTTCTCCGAAACAAAAGCAACTTACGGTCCATACAAAACGATCGACACGATTTTGCGGAAATGTTCATTCATTGTTTCATCCTCGACAAATATAATCCGACCTGATTAGGCTGAAAACTTTCGAAACTGTTTATTTTTCATGGTTTTGCGCTTTTGTCTGAAAACGAGCTTTGTTTATGGATTACAACGCGATCGTCCTCACGCTCGCATCAACCCACTTCGACGAGAGCAAAAGAGAGACGTGGACGTGCGTTCGTGCATTTTAAATAAATGCCATTTCATTTGTTATCACGAAACCGCATAATTTCCGGGATGACAGAGCGTCGCCCGCAAGGAGCACAAGTGGCGCAACGAAAGCCTCGTCGGCGCACGGTTGAAGCTGCACGTACGAATGGGGTGTAACTCGCTAGACGTTCGTACAAGCGTCTGCTCTATTATCATTGTAACGCGACGAGCGAGCGCAGACTCTGCGTGCGTTCAAACGTGTCGGACGAGAGATATCCCTGCGCCAAATGGTTTTCCATCGTGGAAAGCTTTTAACGCCGTACTTCGCGCTCTCCTGTGAGAAATGTGTGCTCCCGCTTCTCAACCTCGTACGTTTCATCCGTCGTTTAAATCCAACCCCATTCTCACTGCTTCCCTCCGGTCTCGAGACTGCGCGTCTCTTTTATCCATAATTAACAGAGACGCACTGAAAACCACCTCGCTTTTGTCCTGGGGAATTTTTTTTTCTCCTTTCAACTTTGCTTTACATCGTCGGTGCGTCGGAAAAAAATCTTTGTTCCTCTGAATCAGATTTCCGCGGAGTCGAGGAATCGAGAGTAGATTTCTTTGGTTGACTCGACGGAGTGTTTAATTTTGAAACGAAGAAATATTTGGTATTGGCAATGTTTTTGTTTGATAAGATTAGTGAAATGGATAATTAGTTGTTTCTAGTTTTTCAATATTGGGACATTTCAAATTAAGAGATTGTTATCAATAATAAATATTCATATTGATAATATGAATTATAATTAATAAAATTATAGAATAATACATTGATGCATAATATTCATGTTAATCAAATAAATTATATTAATGAATAATATAATAATAATAATATTATAATATTAATAATATTAATATTAATAATAACATTATTAGTATTAATATTATTAATATTATTATATTATGATCATAATTATAATTATATATTAATATAATTAATTTGATTAGCATAAATATTATGTATTAATGTATTATTCTATAATTTTATTATCAATAATATCAGTATGATAATTATCATTATCATATTATTTTATTTATGATTGAGATGCCACTTCATTGAAAGTAATGGGCACTCGCATCGTCAGCCGTAACACAATCTCGTGTCGAGATCAACCCTATATCACACCTCCCCTTCACCGTCAAATCAGTCCGTACTTCGCCTACTTCGAATTTTGGCACACAATTGGCTGGCTCGATCGTTCTTTTCATCCAGGAATCCTACAAAATCTCATTCAACAACTTCCCCGAAAAGTGCGATAGCGACACGTATCGCACCGAGGTCGTCCAATAATAATTCTCAATCGCTCTAATTCCCGAGAATGTTAATTCTCACCTCCATTCTCCTCCCCTTCCCTTATTTTCTGGCCCCATCGTCAGACTCGTAAAACACGTTCTCTTGTGATAATAATACGCGAAACCAGCAGGTGCAACATCGAACTTTAATCCCATAACCAACTACAGACCCTCCGCGAGCTTCCGACGGAACACGTAAAGCGTTATAGCGTTGTAAAATTTAGCGCCGATACGGTGCGGGGGAGGCTTATAGTTGCATAACCGCAGGGTTCACGAGGCAGCGAACTCGGGCGTAGCGCAAGTCTGAGGAAAACATCTCAATTCACGGATGCCACGATTAATGAACTGCCTTCAGACTCCGAGACGGACAGACGGACGTTCGGGTGGCGGGTCGAAGGGGCTGGGGGGCGAGAGGACGCGGTGATGAGGTTGTTCCGCTTCTAAACTCATTTACGACCACAGCCAATCCAACCTTTCTGCCTCGTTGGCGCGAGCGATGTTTCTCTTATTTCACGGAGGCATGCCCGATGGCCCGAAAGTACCAACGACGAATAATGCACAGAATGTACACACAATTCGTGTACGAATTCGTTGCTTCACGAGCAACCAAATCACAAAATGCAGTAAAACTAATTAACGAGCTCTTTCATTTGTAACGCGTATTTTCCGGTCGTGTCGCCTTAATTTAGGAGAAAAATTAGAAAAGCGGTCTATTGATTTCCACTGATTTTTCAGAGGTTCGAAATTAGAGACTCTTGTCTCTGCTGAATGCCCCAAAATTTAATAGTTTACCATTTTTGAGAAACATTGAATATTCGAAATTTCAAAGTTCAATTTTGAATTCAAATTACACAAGATTGTCACTTTCGAGTACAATGCAACACACAATCTATTCTAGGTCCCGACAGCTCAACGAATCTGAATAAAAATAATAACACACTCGATGGTATCCACAAGCTGCTATCAATATTCGATTGCCAACTCTGTCAACAAACAAGTCGATGACAGAAACTCCGATATCAAGGTTCGATTGACTTACCGCAAGGTTCCAATAAAATCCAACCAACAGACGACTTCAGTGACAAATTAATCGAGTAGTCGAAAAGTTGGAAGCAACGTTACAAAAACAAGAAGAAAAAAAAGAGAAAGGCCGAAACCGATTCCCCAAGCAAATGGCTTTTGTCGTTGAACGGGTTTGTATTATTCACCCCTCTTCCGCAAAATTCCCCAGCAAAAAATCACAAACCCTCCCATCACGTCACAAGCCCTTTCAACGTTGAGGCCGCCGACAAAACCGTCCGCACACGACTCTCCGTGTTGCATTTTGTCGTACCTGATCGACAACGAACAACCCGCAAAACCCCCGCGATCCGTGCTCGATCGTATTGTCACGACACACGTTAACATGATGCATTACCATTTTAAAACGATTCTAACCCGGATTGTGTTCCAAGGATCGTTTGGCTCGATAGCTTCGGCCGTGTGGAAAAATATATAAATAATAAATGATCCTCACTCCCTCGATTTGCGTGCAATACGTGAATGTTTCATACACCAAAGCGAGTACAACGCGACACCCACACACACACACGCAGGCGAATAAAACAATATTCATTTTATTCGTGATAACAGTTACGCGATATTTGTCAATTCTTCAGGGGGGTAGAGAAAAAATCCCATTGGCTAATACAGGAAATCAAAAGTCTCGTTCTATCTCCGAGTTATATCGAATCTCAACGGTTATCGAAAACGCTTGTTCACTCTAACCGATTCGTTCCGAGCTTTTATTGAATAATTATTTTCTTTCTTTTTCTCCTTCCTCCGGACTCATTTTTTTCTCATTTCCGCAGAAAAAAGCTGTGCTCAAGAGCAACGTGGAACGACGTGTACCGAGTGTATTGTTTTGACGCCCCCTTCGCGGGGTTCGAGTAAATTTAGGTAAAGCACCGGCCTCGATCCCATCCGCCTCAATTATCCTTTTGAATTTACATACATCGACCGCCGGTGATTCCAATCCCCATAAATATTCAACGCAAGCTTGTGGTGTATTGTTTTTTCCCTTTTCTTCATTCTTTTTTTCCTCCACTTCCGTTCTTCCTCGTCCCCAGTTCACCCGGTTCGCGCGGGGTGAATGTCGAACCCGATGGCTTCGTATATAGTATACAAGTACGCCTTGCTCAGGCGCGCATTATCCCGAACCGGAAGCAATCGGTCCCGCACGTTCTCTCCATGTTCTTCTTTCCATTATCGTAACGCGAGCGTGACGGATTTCCGACAATGCACGAGAGTGCCGACGTCACTCCCGAGACTCTCCTGGCCTGATCGAACTTGCCACCCGAAGTCATCCGTGTCACGTGCAGTATGACTACGTATGAGAGATATGGCGAACGTACGAGACGACGACTCGAATTTTCCTGCGACCTCGATTTTCCGGCGTCTGAAACTGGCACATCCATTCTTGAATTTCGGTTGTCTGGTAGCGGCGATGAGTCGGAAAATAAATTTAATCGGGGTTGAAGAGTCCGTAAATCATAGATTCTTGAAAACCCATTTAGAAAAAAATTAATACAAGCTTCATCCTCGCATCGATGCCTTTTTTCTCATCAACGCTGGAAACGCACATCGCCACTCGTTCTCCTACCTCACTGCAAAACGTCTCAACAAACCCCAACCCCGCCACGACGCTGCTGTGTGTGTTTTTAATTAATTGTCCGTCGAACCCGCGACTCCGTAATTATCAGCGATATCGCGCGTCAACGTGACGACACAGCGAGGCGTATAATTCCGTAGCCAAACCCCGTCGTAGCGTTGCTTCTTCTCCGCGAACCGGTAAAACCCGTCGCTCGGTTATGTTCCTCCATCATTATCGCCGCGATGTGCGGCATCGTTATTGCTGATTAAGGGGCGCGCCTGCTTCCTTCCAACCGCAAACGAACGAATGCCAAGGCCGTGAGCCCGTGCTAATGCCGGTGTCGCTTCTGGCGATAGGTAGCTCGTTGTCGTTGTCGTCGTCGTTGATCCTCCACCCGCGGAGGTAAACGACACGAGAGCGTCTCTTCGTAATTGCAACTCGCCGAGCTTGTCAATCTCACCCGTAAAATACAACCCCGCGAGGGTATACAAACCACACCCGTCATCGTTCGCAATTCCAACCAGCTACGACAATACCAACGAAAATCTCATCCATCAGCCGCACGTTTTCAATTTTTTTTTCTCTGTACAAAAGAATAAAAATACTTCGAGAATGAAGTAAGCAGACGCGTGTAAGAGATTGAAAAATCATATTTCGGTGAGTTAGAGCCGCTAAGGGCGTGACAGGAGGTTGATATGTCGTCGATTCCAGACAGCCGGGTAACAAAAATCGTCAATGTCGACGGGATGAAGTCGATGGGTTTGGGTGACTTTTGCGCTGAGGTACGTACATGTATATATTCATACGTATGTAGTGAGCTTGGGTGACGTACGTTGGAAGCACGGAATTTTCCCGTTAACGCGATCCACGCGACACAGTCGGTGTCACGTGGGCTCGAGGGGATTTAAAAGCTTCTGGCGGGAGTGAACGTAGCTCGACTCAGCACTGGCTCCAAAACTTATTTGCAAAATGAATGATAAAAACCCCGACGCCTCGCGTTTCAAGTCCATATGTGTGGGTATGTGTTCGTATGTGTGCGATACACGTGTGAGAGGACGCGTGAGTGTGTGCGTGTGTGGGTGAAGGGTGAGTTTTCACCGGTATTGCCGGTGATACAGCTGCGGGCTTCGGCGAAATCCCAGAGCAGGTGGTGGCTAAAAGTTTTTGCCCGTATAACTCTGCACGATGGCAGAGTCTGTGTTGTACACGCAGTTTCGAGCACGTATTAGTTTATGTATGTATTCGCGTATGTATTTTATGCATGTGTGTCTCTGTGTGTGTGCGTATGAACGTTTGTGTGCATGCACGAGGGTTTCCACGTGGATAGGCTCGTGTGGATGCATTTTTCGGCGTGAACGGCAATATTTGTGGGTATTGATAAGATAGGAATGTCGAGGAAGGACGCAGGTAGTGTTGATAAACCACGAAGGCAAAAAAGAGAACGATGTAAACCGAGCCAGCGAAATTGGAAGGAAAGGTTATATTAAAATTGGATACAGCCACGAGTGGGTTTATCGTGTCCAACGATTAATATTGGCGAAGAGCTCGGGTGGTCGCAAAGAAGGGGGAGAAATATCGAAATTTAATGACAGATTTATCGATATTTGAGTACTGAGGTACGAGGGATCAGTTGACATTTTTTTTCTCCCTCGTTCCTTTCGGTTTTGCTACACGCGGTATATATACGATGTGTCATGTGTTGCTGGCTAAAAGGATATAAATTGCAACTAGTTCGCAATGTATGAGCCGGGCCGAGCTTTTGGCATTGGGAGGATCGTATATTTGTCGCATATGTCGGTGGACACGACGGCATCTCTACAAAAAATAAATAAATAAATAAATAAATAAATAAATAAATAAATAAATAAATAAATAAATAAATAAATAAATAAATAAATAAATAAATAAATAAATAAATAAATAAATAAATAAATAAATAAATAAATAAATAATTCAATTTTCCAGATTTTACGCTGTTCCGGAAAATTTCAATTTTTCGAGATAATGGAATGCCCATGTTGTATCATACGAGTAGCATCGCAATGCCGAAAGCTTTCAAATGCTTCGGCTTAATAATTCACCTTAAAAGCTGGCGATTGAAAAAAAAAACAAAAAATTATCTGCTCCGTGAATTATCTAATAAATGCCGCAAGGTATATGAATTTACCGCAGATGGACCATTCACATTAGGCTGAAAATAGGTAATTAGTCAAATGAAAAAGGCGATCTATCGATCATGACTACCCGCGTTCACGATAGGAGGTTGGAAAATAATCAAACGTTCGGTTGACCTAATTCCCCAGTTCGCGTGCGTGCACTGTAGCTTCGAGATACCAAATGGTGGTCACACGTATATCTACCTTCAAAATTTGCGATATTGCCTATAAATTCCCGCGAGGACTATTGTGACCACTGGGTTTATCTTCCACGCCTCGATCGCAATTTTTTAATATTTTTTTTTCAACTTCTATTCATCTTTTTTTTCACGAAGCTGAATTTTTTTTTACCATCGGTGCTACTCGCTTATTCCGGTAAACGGTCGATTTTCGAAGCACCGTCTGCGGTACACATGCTCAATATCTACATTTTTCTTTTTTCGGTTTATCGATGATCAATTTTAGTCTCTCTCGAGGCGTTTATGAATTTATGAATTTTTTCTCCTTCGTCCTTGGCACCACGCTGCTAACCGTTGCGGGCTCTATGAAATCGGACATAAAATTGCTCTTAGCTTTTATTTTCATCCACCGCAATGATATTCGACGAAGGGCACAACGGTTGGACAAAAGTCTCGACCCACGGTTGCCAGTCAATCATGGAGCTTGCGATAAGTTCGAAGTAGGACGTCGAATCCCAATCTCTGCGTTACTGTCTGACCGAACGTTGAGTTTTTCCCTGAATTTTCATCTCAGCTATATATAAAATACTTTCGAATTTTCTCAGCTATTTTCCTTCACAGGGTGCTATGGTATGTTAAAATGATTTACGGTTGACGAGGGTAGAATCGAAAGCTCGTTGAGTCGAATTCAGTACATATGTTGCACTGCCATTGAATTTGTTGAAGAAAAAATTAGGCTGATTCATATTTTTCTCTTTCAAATCCATTGCAAGCTCTGATAATCAAACCTCCACCGCAATCCCCCACCACTATCGAAACACGCATGTGACGTTTCATTTTGTCCAAATAAATAATTTTTCCTTCACTTCTTTTTCCCCACAAACAAAAATTCCACAACCCCAATATTAATTTCAATAAATATCAAAATTTAAGCAATGTTTCAAAGTAGACCCATTAATTCCCTTCTCTCAATATCGACATCTCGTTCGCGTTCGGTGCAAAATCCAATAATCCGTGGAATTTTCTTCGACAAACACATGATCCACGCAATGCCCATGGTTTTCGGTTTGACGAACAATCGCTGCGGAATCGGGAGTGCAACGCCAGTAGTATCGCAATATAAATTTGTGCTGTGTATCGCAATAGGAGCGGAGAGAACCACAGCCAGCCCGCCGTTAGTTATACACGTACAGCACATACAGCTCGGCAAACTGTAAGTGAAACGCGAAACCGGAGGTAACAACCCGGGGCTTCGAGGATTACTCACGGACTTACGACTGTTTTGTCTCTTGTTCAAAAGCCCAACGTTATACCCACGCGATATACGCTGATACATATATACATATTCATATACGTATATGTATATATATGTACATAGCGAGAGTAAGTTTACGTTCTAAGTGAGATATACCGATGGCACGATGGAGAGAAGGAAGACCGGAGGATCTTGCGGAGGAATAACGCACTTCTCTTAATTTGCACCGCAACGTTATGTACCCATACACCTCCGCACTCACATACATACACGTACTTGCGGAGGTCAGGAACGAATGATGAACACAAACCGCATTCTGTTTCTCTTTGCGCAATCTAGGTTATCGATGTACTCGCGCTTTTGTTTTATTACTGTTTGGGGAAGCAAGATTCCCGCAATCCGTACGTACTATCTTGTGTTCCGAGTAAACACTAAATCAATTTGATCTCCGCTCGTCGACGAATGTTTTTGAAAGCTCATCGAGGTTGAATTCCGGTTCCTTCATCTTCGGAAGAGCGGATGGTGCCATTTGGTATTCCTGGTTTAGTGCTCAATTTACATTCTCGATCCCTTAGAACGCGGTAGGAATTGTTTTTCAATCTGGGCTATGTGAAAGGCGTGGATGGATGGGCACGAGGTCGGTAGGGTAGGGAGATTGTGAAGATATCGCATTGATTTTGGTTGAGAGTTGGTTGGGTAATTTTCATATAGTATTCGAATTTATTGTTTGAAAAGATATTGTGGAAAATATGCGAGTATAGAGTATTCCCCGCCGCCTTATCTCCGAAATTACTTGAAGCTTACAGGAAAATAAAAACGAAAGTCCTATCGATTCCCAGAGGATGATTACTAAAAATATGGTGCGCCTGACGCCGACTCCTATTCGACAGGCTACTGTTATTTCGCTTGCTATAAGTTGGATAAAAAAATTGTAATTATTTCATCTTAATTGGATCAAACTTTCATCCAAAAAAATTCTCCAACAAACGGGGGGGAAAAATACGTAACGAACCCGTTTGGCGAAAAAAAATGTGTAATTTGAATAATATTATTTATTTATTCAAACAAGTCGTGTGGATCACTCAAACAACAGTTGAACAAATAAAAATTAAAAAAGCACATTGTGCCACGGGTGAACAACTTTCGCCTGTATAATTTCGTAGTCCGGGGTTGTGACGACCCAACATAAAGTCGACGAGATTCCCCGGAGACCTGATGAGTTCATTCCCACCGACGGGGTAGCGAGCTTTCCCCGTTTCAACCTCGCATTTCGCTCGGGTTCGAGCCAACACCGAGCGAACCAGACTCAAGCTCGAAGCTGCCACACGGTTTTTAGTCCACGGGCGTTGTAGCGCGAAAAGAGCTCGCCGCCGCGCGAGCAACCCCTGTTCAACCGCCCCCTCCCCCCTTTTTTCACCCCGCAACCCGTCTAATTCGCTGCCGAATGGACACTTAATTTATTTGTTGCTTTCGTAGTTGCCACCAACGGTGCTTATGCCCGTACAGCTACAAACCATTCCTCCAGGCTTTCCGGTTTACCGCCCCAAAACAAACTTCCACTGACGACGCATAAAAAGAAAAAAGTAAAAAACGAAAACCCCGAGTTTTTCCGCTTACTGCGTACTTCACAGCCCCTGCAGATCTTCCGCGTTATTCGGGGAACATAGAACAGCCGAATGTACGAATAAATCGAATACTACAATGCTACTCGCTATTCAACGACAGTGTAACGTATTTACTACTCCACTGAATCCGTCTCGACGAACCCCCCGATTCTATCCTCGTCAACTGTAAATGCCTTCAGCAAAACATAGCACGTTAAAAAAAAATTGCTCTGAAAATTCGAAAGTACTTTATAGACAGCTGAGTTCAAAATTCAGGAGAACACTCAACGTTTGGTCAGACGGCAATGCTCAGACGAAGATTCGACGTCTTATTTCAAACCTATCGCAATATCCATCATCGACTGGTAGTTGTGGGTCGAGCCTTCGGTCCAACCGATGGTCCGGTTCGTCGAATATCATTGGGGTGGACGGAAATAAAACGTAAAAGCCATTTCATGTCCGATTTCATGGAGCTTGCAGGGTTGAAACCGAGGACGTTTTTTACTGCTCGGTTTCCAAGCTGCGATCTTGTCGAGAGTCACATATGAGCGTGGTGCTAACGCAAGTACACCTCGGTACGGAGTTTAGAATCCACGGAGAGTCTGCGTTCCGTATGGGAGGCAATAAGAGCTTGCGGGCTGGACAGCCGGAGCGCTTGCGCGAGCGAACAGCTTCATCATGCTTGATGAACGGCGTGTCCTGTTGGGCAGTAAACCCGCAACCACCGAGCTATCCATCTAACACCACGGAACCCTTCGGGAAACAGGAGTAAGACCTCGCCGGGATACTCCGACCCTGTTCGCGCAGTTGGCCAACCAACAACGTCCGTATCTACTGCGGGAGAAGGGTGAACGCTCGGTCGGATGGACCAAGTTGGTTCGTACGGGGCAGTTACTTCGCGATTCGGCAACTTTGCAAATGGCATTAGGTTCATTATGGTACGCCATCAATGTTGATTTTCGCCTCTGGCGCGTATTACCGCAATTTGCGGGTTTAACGAGTTTAAATTGACATCGATAGGGATATCGTTGTAGATGTCTCTTTTGGTTCTATTAGGATGGAAATTGAATTATATTGAACGGAAATTAGGCGTAAGGGTGGTGGGCAGAATTAAGGAATTAGTTCAAGGTACGATACTGCAAATAAATAATTGAATAAATGAGTAAATAAATTCCCACGTCGTAAATGCAAATATTCTGGGTTTAAATTTCATCCCTGGGGGTTAAAAATATTTTAGTTCCGTGTATCTGCTTTGTCGCAGTATGATGGATAGATCCGAGGACCGGTCCGTTGGGTACGGGAGAAGCCAGCATCAGCAGCAGTTCAGCTAGTTATCGCTGCAGCTACCGCGTCCAGCCCTCAGCGAGCTTTCATCCGATAGCGATAACGCCGAGGGTCGAGTTGAGGTAGAACGTGAAGCCGGATTTCTCTCTTGAACGTGTTGAAGCGATAGCGCACGATCGGCTTACCTGGTCCTTTTTTTCCTGGCATCGGACCTCTCACCTACCAACCAACCCCAGCATCCCGACGTTCCATCTTTCCATCACATCTCGCTCATGATGCTTCTCTTTTGCTATCTATTTTATTCACCATGCGTACCTTACTCCAACCGATCTCTCTTTCACTCGGTTTCCATCGTTCTCTGCCCCGCAGTTTATTCTTTTTCTTTTTCCGTACATTTTTTTTTTCACCGAGCGGCGGGTAGCAGCCGAACGACGGAATATCGTCGGTTGGCTCGCGCGGCAGACAGCGTTGACAGCGCGTTGGTTGAGCCAGCAGCGCCCTCGGGACCAAGTGAACGAGCTCGTTCGCGCTTCCCATTGTCGGCCGAGAATACAGCGCTCTCTTGGTCTCGAGTAAAAATCCATAGAGGAGTGACCCTCCAGGCGCTTATCGTCGACGTCGTAGTCGCGCATTCGCTACTCTTTCTCTCGCTCTTCTTTTTTTTTTTCTCTCTTTCGTCTCGCGGACGGCACGTATGGCGCAAAGCGGACGCGACGTTCTTTTTATATTTTATCAGCACCACCAGCAGCACCGGCACGAGTCTCATACTCGCCCACAGACCTTGACGAACATACGTTCTAAGAGCCTTCTCCAATCCTTATCGCATCCCCGAGCTCGCAGTAATCCACGACGGATATTTGAGAGAAAGAAAGAAAGAGGAGACTGTTTTTGTCTAGCGAGCACTTTTTCTGCTTTACAGTTTGTGTTTAGCGCTTCCGAGGGAATTCCGGAACGTGCTTGACGTATACTTTCTTGGAAATATTCCAAGTATCGTTGTGAGGCTGCATAATCGATGGTTCTATGGTTTCTATTTCCAATATTTATACAGAAAACCGGTCGAATGCGAGTTTGATTCGAGCGCAGAGGATTCCGTAGCACTTTTTGAATAATTAATTTCTAGGAATCGATAAGGCCTGGGATCTTCGTTATAGTTTTCCTGTAAAATTCAAGTAAGGCGTTCTATTGTCTGATTACTTTCCATCGTAGGTGATCTTCATACCAATCCCTTTTAAATGATACCCCACATGATATATAAATTTAAAAAAAAAGACGAGGTACCTAATTGCCCCTCTTTGTTCCTTATATGAATATTCTCACGTGCTAACTGGTGCAAAATATGTGGGTCATTGATTACAGACCAAAATTCGATGCAAATCCAATCAATGCAATTTTCGAATAAATTGAAACCCATGACAAACGCGTTATACCCAAAATTGTCCGAAATAATTGCAAACTACGAATCGGCATGCATAATCGTGAATCTCCGTACGGAATTGCATACATACGCTGTTGACACAACCCTCTATTTCACGGTGCAACAGATTCGCAGGTACACACGATTTCCATGTACCCGCGATAAAGTATATTTCCGCGTGTACCGCATTCGCCGAGTGTTTGGGATACACGCACGTGCAATAAACCCCGCGGATATCTTGCCGTGCGTGCACGGAACCGTCTGGGGGCCTCCGTTATTTCATATCTTATGCATACACGCTACACATGCATCTATGAACTTTATACCTATACGGTTAATATATATGCGTATCTATATTTAGCGAATTATGGTTTTGCGTTGGCGCGGGGGGTGCGAGCTTGCGGAGAATTCACTTTGATGCGTGTTTAACCGACTGTTTGGAATTGCGTTTATTCACAGAAATGTTCCGAAAATTTGCCCATTAACCACATATATATATGGGGAAGGACGTCCCAAATCAATGGATTGAAATCCTTCTATACCCTGATGTTGTCGATGACTTTTTAGTATCTTTTGGATCCTACGACTTCACTAATTTTTTTTAAAGATTTTTTAGACCCCCCCCCCCCCCCCCCCCCACCGTCTCTCGCCCTACCTCTTTTTTTTATCAAGAGACAACTGCTGTTTCCACCATTGGCTGGAATCGGATAAAAAAAATTTCCCAGATACTTCATCGAAATTGACGAACATTCTTCATAAGATTGGGGCGGGTATCTTTTTTTTCTTTCAATTTTGAAAAAATTCGCACATTCCAAAATTTAAATTTATGCTCATGGCTTACCATCTTAAGAGACGAAAGAAGAAAAATATAAATCTATCTCCCATTGAAATATATTTTTTGATTATTTATTTTTGAAAAATAATAGAAAATAGAATTTACATATAGTGACGTATCGTGAGAAAAATAATTTGTGACATAAAAGAATCCGACCAACAATGTCACCACTTTCACAGAACTGGTACGACGTCACGAGGTTAAATGTCTTCATCGTCATCCTCGTCGACGTTGAAACATCCGCGAATATAAGCTGGCACGTTGCTCTTGGCACGTCGTACAGCTTCCACGGCCGTGTTCCGACCCGTTCGTGCACCAAACGACATTTTCACGGAAGAATAGTGCAACGGGATAGAAAGATCGTCGGAGAGATAGGGCGTTCCCTATTTCGACTCTCCGCACCAACAGCAGCAGCAGCAGCAGCAGCAAAATGCAGGAATTGCTGGAATCAAGGGAGATAGAAATATCAGAACGAAGAGATTGTAAATATAAACCAGCGAGGGTTGAGAGAAAAAATTGTACTTCAGAGCCAGACGAGATTTGCTAGGGTGGTAAACGCGGAGGGGGGGGGGGGCGAATCACTCGAGGCTGCCGTGGTGCGAATGAATTTGTTTTACTCTGTTTACAAGCTCAGACGCAGGCGCGACAGACATTTGAAAGATAAATAGCAGCCTCGTATGCAGACGGTACGTGGAAATTTATGGACATCGTTGGCGAGTACGAGCGTAAATGGGTAGGTCAGTTATGACGTTAGTAATATATATATATATATATGCGTATACATTTTTTTCAAATGTCTCTTGCGCTTACGACCGTACTCGTATAGGCGTCGGCATCGTCAGTTGTGACGAAGGACAATGAAAATTTTATGTGACAAGATGATGGTGTTGGAGTCTCGGAACTCGTCGTGATATCCCGCATATGGTATCACGAAACGTCGCCATTGGTACTTGGATTTTTATTCAACAAACGTATTGTTTCTTGGAAATATCGCCGTGATGGAAATACTCGTGGGGTTGACTTTAACATTTCGTAGCGGTGCATCTCTGTTTTCGCAAAATAATAACAACATCAATAACAACAACGACAAAATTATTATTATTATTATTATTATTATTATTATTATTATTATTATTATTATTATTACTACTATTATTATTGTTATTATTATCATGTTGTTATTATTGTTGTTGTTATTATCATTATTATTATTTATATTATTCTTGTGTGAAAAATAAGATAGAGACGGTAACTTTTGTTGATGAAATATTTTCTTTCTTCCTTTCTTATTCAATTTGTTAATAATAATAATAATAATATTCTAAAAATTATGCTTTTCCCACGATATCCGTTTATGTTGAAATAATATCGATTTTCATGGCTAAAATATCACACTATGTCGTCGTAATGTCGATTAAAGTTACAAACTTGTTCGAGTAACAATAAAAGTCCTATAATGTATTTATTGATTCGCATCTATTAATTCCACGGAAAAAACGACTACGTTCTGAGAATAGAACGTTTTTCAATAAATAACGGAAATAAGCAAGTTGTCCATTAACGTCGTAGACTTTGCGACATGTGATTATTGGCTCGTTTCACGTTACTTCCACGTTACCGGCACTCAGCTATTCGCTACACGATGAAAACTGAAAGCCCATTGCAGCGTCGTACTCGTTCCGGCGGGTCTCAAGTGCAAATTGCATAATTGCGTTAGAGTTGCCAGAGTGTATCGGACTATCGTGCGATGTTCCACGTACTACGGAACCCAAAAGTTTAACGTATTCGCGAGACCGTACTCTGTGCGACGAAGTTTTCGCCGCGTCGTCGTTAACAACGACCAAACGGAAGCGTGCTACTGGATTTTTCCGATAAGAGGACGATCTCGGGTTATATTTGGATTTTGTTTTCCAAACAGAAACACATGGGGACCTTATTTGAGGACGAATAATAACACGCTTTTATTTAAAAAAAAAAATGTTACGCTTGAATAATTTATTAATAACTTTTGATATTGATTTCAGTATTATATTGGTTTTTCATGCGCCTTTACGCGCCTTCATGAAAAATAAATCTTTTCTTATCAAATAAATATTGTTTGAGAATAAAAAAAAGAAATAAGAGAAATATGTTGAGTAGGCTAGGAAGACAAGCGATCCGAATTTTCCAAAGCTTCTGAAAAACTCGAAATGTTAATAGCTGTTTTTCTAAAATTAGCGAGGAGCCGAGGAGCTGTGGACGAGGGAGCGGGGGTTACGTGGTGCTCTGTAATTTTATATCTATATAAAGTATCCACCGATAGTGAACTCACCGAAATATTTCCAAAGCTAAATGTGGCGGGGGGCCACAGCTATGGTAATTCAGAGAACTTTGGTATTTCCGTAATGACAGTACGCCATTGATCCATCCCCCACGGCTGGACCCCAGACTTGTTTGCCGACCGGGATATCAATGGTTAAACGATTTGCGAGGCATATCAGAACCCAGATTACAAGAGATGATTTAACTGCCACGGTTGCAGAATCGTCCGCATGCATCGGAATGTCTAACGAAGCGAAGAGGACATTTCAAAATATAATTCCGAATCAATCGGGGTAAGTTTCACTGGAAAGTTTGATTCTCGACTCGAGAATAGCCGCGCTGGTGTGGATGACGATCTTCGAAATAGAGCAGCGGTAGTACTTTCATTGAGATTGGGATCCCGCACATCTTTAATTGATGTGTGTCAATAAGACATGTAAATATAAAATTTTATTGTATTTTTAGCTTTACTTCTGACTTCCCGAGGCCGTCAAGATACTGCCAAGTCCCTCGCTTTCAATATTCTAACCAAAACTTTCAGGCGTCTGATTATTTATTTATCCGAAACTTGACGCAGTGATGGCACTCGTTTCGTCCATTAATATCACTTGCATGGCATATCCCAGAATCAGAAATATTTAACGAGCAAAACCTTCTGAAACGATCGCCGATGACAAAACTTCTTTCCCTTCTAACTCTCAAATTGCTCGTCGCCGCTCAAGCGTCATTTGTCAAGTGCATAAATTCGTTTTCGTAGTTGCCGAGAGAAACAATAGTTCCGATGCACGTCCGAACGATCTTTAAAACTTCGACAACGCGAAAGAAGCAACCACGGGTCACTTGCTTGCCGATTGCTCGAACTCAAACTGAATTAAACGAAGCTTAACTCGGTACAGCCGGTATATCTCGTTGAATTTAAAAAGTTAAAAAAAAAAAAAAACAACCACCGGAATGGTCGCTGCAACCGCATTACGTGACCATTGGACAACAAAGTACTTCGCAACGACCGCAATTGTCCGAGCAATAAAAATCGACTTACCGCGGGGCGTTGAAAAATCCTTGAAACTATCGTTTTCATACGTAGAAAAAAAAAAACGAAAATTTCTCGTCTTTTTATCGCCACTTCGGAGAGAAACGGATCGGTGGAGTTGTTCTTTTATATAACCGAGAGGAAAGTGATCGGAAACTTTTACGTGTATATAGCTCGGGAAAGCGGTAGCCAGCGACCTGTACTCCACATGTACTATATATGTGTATATGGTACAGCTCACGTCTAGGCGCTTGTATGTGGAAAGAGAATGTTGGAATATGGGAGTAGAATAGTAGAAGTCACCTCGTGGAGAAGAAACAAATGTTGAAACGTGCCGTCGTTGCTGTCGTTTCCTCCGTTCGCTGCTTTAAGTTGAATTGCCGTAACGTGGACGGCATGCACCCGCGCACTCGACGACATTGCGCGGCCACTGGGCCGAAGCGGCTGCAGTTGCCTCGATAGATGCTTCGGCAGCTACCCCCCATATCTTTGCTGCTTCTGCCGCCGCTGGTGGATTATATCAATTGCACTTTTTCGGAATTGCAGTAAATAGACCACAAATCGTGCCGAGTTCATGTCGTAATCTAAAAATGAATGGATTAGGAAGTTTCCGGTCTTGCCAAGTGAATGGGATGAGAGAGTGAATAAATGAATAAATAAATAACCCAAATAACCTAAATAAATAAATAAATAAATAAATAAATAAATGAATCAATAAGTCAATAAATGAGTAAATAAATAAATAAATAAATAAATTAAATAAATTAAATAAATTAAATAAATTAAATAAATTAAATAAATAAATAAATAAATAAATAAATAAATAAATAAATAGTTAAATAAATAAATAAATAAATATATAAATAAGTAAATGCCTGACGAACTAACGAATTGCAAGAAAAGAGGGGTTAATAATGATCCTCTCCGATTAATTTTGCGAATAACTCAGTAATGATCCACGACCCGTGTCGAGGTTATCCCTTTGTCGCTTCCGCGAGACCGAACGTTAATATATCGTACCTTCGGCACGGTAGCTTTCCGGTCCAGCGGCTTCGCTCGTTCGAACCGTGGAATTTAAAGGAAACCGCGGTTAGCGCGGTCCACAACGGGGTCCGCAACGACTTGTCGACAACATGAACCGTTCGAGATCGGGCTTTTTTGCAAGCTCATCAAGACCAGCCGTGAATATTATCGCGTACAAACAGCGTCGAGTCTTTGAAGCTCCTTCACGCTTTAAAGGACAGGTCAAACGTTTTTGGAGGGGCGGAGCATAGGTCGTACCTCGTCGGTTCGACGTGTAATTAATGGCCGGTGCAGAAACGATTCGCGCCCGGCAGACGCCACGGGTACGATGTTGATGCGGGGTCTAGGGGCGGAGGCGAGGCCATGACTCGAGCGCAAGGTGGTTGGGTCGAGGTCGCAGCCAGATGACTAAGTACCCTACTTGTTAATATGCCCTCTCTTACCCTTTTCGACCCCACACTTCCAACATTCACCTCAAAATAACCCCCCCACCCGCCCTCTTTCCTCGCCGACCGCAGCGGAAACAATTCCAAGGAGCCGTGACTACCACACTCGTTGCTTACCTACTTAAACCAAAGTTTTCCGACAACGATGGAACATTCTTGTCGTAAGACACACCGAAGCTCGGCTGCGTGAATGCCTCCAAGGTGTGAGGATCTTCGAAACTTTGACGTTCCCTCAAGTCTCGGGCCGTGCGTTGGCTTTTGACACAAGGTTTATTGGGCCTGTCGTTTCAACGAATTTCTAATTCCGAGTGAAAAATTACGAAAAGATTTATTATTTTTTTTTGGACATTATTTTGGTTGCGTTGGAGTGTTCGATTGTTTCAATGGTTTACGAATATATATATATTTTATATTTTTTATATATTTTTTTAAAAATATTTTGTTCGATTCTTATATTTTCTATAATTTATCTTGATTTTATATGTTTTTATAATGGGTTCCATAATATCTGCACGTTCGTTTCCTTCGCCGAAATCGATGTCCTCGCTGAACATAGATTAAGGGGTTATATACAGTAGTTTGCGGAAAAATTGACGGATTTTCATCATTTTTCTCAATGTTATTTGGCAGGCGACATTTCGACGTCGCTATCGTCAGCTTTGAAACAGATCACGAATTCTATCGACTGATTTAATTTTCATTCTTGACGAGAGACGTGCTCCGGTGTAATATTTCGATTGTCGGACCGTTTTGACGTGGATATTTCGGACAATGGTGTCGCGCGACGGTGCAAAGCGACGTCAGGGGGTGTACGATGCTCGGGTACCAGCATCGCCGTTATTGTTCACGCTGCGAATTGATCATCGATCGTAGAATTTGCTCCGCGCTAGAGGCCCGCACAGACTTGGCCATCGGATTAGCTGTCAATTAATATCGGCGCTGAGCTCAAGCTCTGTCGAGATTATTAGCCACTGGGCACTGCAATCCCGGTTTCCTCTCAAGCTTTGCGGGCTACGCAATGTAACCCCGCGGATCTCAACTGATACTCAATACTGTCGTGTTAGCTTCGAAATCGATCGAAATTCCGGGAATTCAGGTTCCGTGTGGATAATAATCCGGGAACGAAGGAGGGGAACAAGAGGGTTAACGTCTTAACCAGGTACGGGCGTTCGTTCAACAAAAATGCAGTTGAAATACATTTCGTTATTAAATTATATTGAATTACAATTGCTATCAAATACTAGAATAAATTATAAAACATATCAATCATTTATTCAAATTATTTATTATTAATGCAGTAATGGGGAAATTTTAGTCGTTTCATGATGATTAATCGTATCGTTTGCTGTTCGAAACAGTATTTCAAATACACATTAATTCCATGAATGCCCATCCTGCTTTTAACCTGCATTTTCACAGTCACTTCTTCAAATCTCCTTATTTTTAATACATTACTTTTTTCGTTTCGCCATTTTTTTTTTTAAATTTATTCTGACAAAAACACTTGCCATAGTTGCATCCAACAGCGTAAAAAAATTAACGCATGCAGCACTCTAAGAGTCTTAAATTTTGTAACAACGAGGCTTTCACGTGAATTTTGTAAATTTCGGGAAACCCACATCGTCACACAAAAACAGAATAATTGAGAGACCGGAAGAAGAATGTGAAAGCTGGGTTTTTGGAGCGCGTTGGGGGCTGACAGCTGTTTTACCCGCTTCGTATGACGTCTTTACGTTCGCTCGCCGTAAGGCCGTGAAAAAGCAGCCCGAGCTGTTAAGGGAGTCTGCCGTGACTCGGGGCGACTGCATGTACGACGTTCCGCTGCATTTTCAACGTTCAAACTCATCCCCTTAAATACTGCAGCAAAAATCGTTAATTCCTCAATAATATCATACTTCAAAATAAATTTAAAAAAAAAAAAAAACAAACTTATAAAGAATAAAATCAAACAAAAATTTAACGCGTTCTTCAATTAATTAAATCCCAGAATACAAGGATTAGGGTGTGTTTTATATCTTGAAATTCCGTGGCTGTTTTACGCCTGCGCCCTTTTCGCTCGACTGTTTACACATTGTTCCACGCTGAAGCTATTCAAACCTCCGGGGTTCAACACACGGCACATCGACTTTGCATTTTGCAGTTGAACCCCGGCTGGATCGAGTAACGAGAGACGTACCGTGAAACGTCGGGATCGAGCGAGATAGAGATAGCGCGCGAGAGCAACGTACGAGGGAGTCTCGGACGGCGTAGCAAAACTTGTGAATTAAATATGACGAGCGCACCTAAGACCCCCCGAGGCAAACCGTACGACGTCAACCCGGGATATGATACATGCGCGATATATTCTTCTCGGTATTCCATGAATATATCTATATTTTAGACAATTTTTCCGAGTTATTTTGTGTACAAGACGCCACCGTGAAAACACCAACCAGAGCATGGAGCCCGTTGCTGCTACGCTTAGCACACTGAACAAAGTATACAATCATAACCTCGGGGCACGCTTGTCGATGTTTTTATTTCTTCCCGAATAAGTCGAGCGCGCATTCAATTTCGCTGGTGATTTTGCTTTCTTGTGGGGAAACTCATGGTCCAAAAATGTTTTGATCGTGATTTTGATGTCAATGCATTTAAAATATCCCCAAATATTCAGAAATCACATTGGCGGAAATGTTCCGTGTGTATGTGAGTATGTGCGTTGGTAAGAGTGTGTGGGTGGATGTTTGTAGCAACCCTTCAAAATGCAAACATCTACAACTCGTGAACGGTTCAAGCTACATCGCTCAAACAATTCTAAAATAAATATTTTTAACATTTAAAATTGTCGTTGAAAATATTAATTATATAGTAAATTTCGTATTTATTATCATTGAATAATAATTATATTGGTCGTAGTAAAATGTATTTATTGACATATCGTTGCGTGTCAATAAATACATTTCACTACTACTAATAAAGATTGTTATTCAATGATGATAAATACGAAATTTACTATTCAATAATTATCTTCAACGACATTTTGGTTATAATGATATTACATACTCTTATTATCAAATAATTTTCTGTACAATAATTGAACGATATTTTTCATCGAATGACTATTCAAGAATGTGGGAATGATCATCGTTCGGTGGATCTAAAATCAACTTCGATTTACCGTGCGACTCGCTCGAACGACGCTTACTCGAACATTATTTTTCTCAATAACACTTCGTCCGAAGCTCCATCAATTACTTAATGTTTCGTTACAAAATTGCAAATTAATATTTTCTTCCGAAAGATTGGAAGCAACTTCGCCGTAAATTTTCCAACAAAGGGCATTTCCAACGCTTCGGTGGGATCAGTCCGTCCGAGAAGTGTTCAAGTCGGGGAATTGTTCGTAGTTTCAATTACGTATTACACTTCGGTCCGTGCGTTCTGTAGTTGGCGGTTGGCGCTGTTGGGTTTCAGGCCTCGCGGGTTGTACGGTAATGGTCGGACGTAATTATGAAACGTCGAGTGGTGGAGCAGGTCATGCCAGACGTTGGGTATCCACCGTTACCGACTCTTGGGTATAAGTTCGTCCAGCCACCGACGCGAATTCACGTCTTCGTCTCAGGATTAATTACGAAGCAACGGACGTGTTCCCGCTTTCCCGCAAACCCCTTGCTCGCGCCCTCGACTCGTCTACCAGTTCGGGCTCGTACTAATTTTCCAAGCAGGATATGAAGGTTCTCGTTCCACGGAGCATCGGACGACGCTTTATCAGAGTAAACATTCAAGATGTTCGAAAATACTCACTCTGACTTTACGTTCGAAACTGACGTCTCTAGTTTCTCACTCGCAAGAGTAGAAAAATATATAAAAACTCATTTTTTCATAGGCAAAGTCGCCGGCGATTGGTTAGAAATTTGTTCAATAGTTTACTTTGTAATTTCTTGCGCTGAGCAAAGGTTGAAGGTCTCAGACTTTTCAATGAGTACATGCTCGAATCGCACGAGTTATTTTCTTTTGTGGATTCAAAGCAATTCGCGTTTATGCACTGTACTTGCCACTTCATGTTTCCCTTCGACTTTAGGTCGACTGACTGAATTCACTTCCCCTTAAATTCCGCTGGGAGTGGAGTTCGTGGTATATATCTTCAATTACGTTAGCGTCTATTGCCGAGACCTTATTGAAAATTTCGACGTCCACTCAATCGTCACACGATTGCTAGTAGCTCACCCATCGAAGCTCCCGTGGCTTGTCTGACTACACGCAGACCTGAGTCACTGTGGACCACACTTTCGTTCTCATTTCACACTCAAGCGCAAACGATTCAGCGAATAATACAGAAAAAATGTGTTATTCATCTATCGAATAAAATAGCAATATCTGTAAACGAAGAAATTAATCCTAGGAATTTCGTCCGCAAAATACTTTTTTTTCCGAGTTATTCTCTTAAGAAGCGATCGTACTCGAAGCTCGACGGTGTAACACAATATTTTCCTTCATCCCGGCTCGGAAATATTGGATTAAGTCGCGATGAAACGGACCGGTGCGAGGATTCACCGGAAAATAAAAATCTCCCGGGGGTTTATATGAGTTTTATGGCGGAAGGGGGTGAGAAGGCCAGCGAAGGATGGGAAGAAATCACGCGGTACGGCCGAGAAACCCATCGTTCTCGTCCTTTCCACATCGAGTTACAACGCAATTTCACGGATAACTCTCCTTGTCATTTATTTCATGCTTCTTTCTCGTCGTTTACTTTTCCCGTCCTTCATCCATTTCGAGGTTTTCATAAAGCCGGTGACCAATGCCGGTTAGTACACGACGCTTAATTCGACAAGTCCCGGCGGCGGTCGAGAGCCAATGACAGCGTGAACAAGGCGCGAGTACGTTGACGTTGACAAATTTCGTTATGTCGACATCTTTTTCCACGGTGAAATAATGTACGGTACAAAACCTTCTTTCCTCGCCCTTTCCCAACGCGTTGCGAAGATTGTTTACCGGTGATGTATATTTTTTTTTCTTCCGTGGATTATAGGGTCGTGATGAGGGTCGAGGTAAATGGATGAAGCAATTTTGACGCGCTTCTCTCACTCCTGAGGGAATTAAATTATCAGACTTCGCGTCCTTCTTCCCGCCCCGATTCTCGGAAAATTTAACCACAATGTCAAAACTATTTTTAGCTCACATTGGTTCCCATACGAGGGAATCTCCGGTGCGCTTTTTTTTCTCTGGTGACCAAAGTCGTTAGGGCGCGTATGGCGACTAATCCACAGTTAATCAAAATACCCATTCTCCCACAACACTTTTCGACAAACACTCCTCGCAATTCCTCGTTCGATAACTCGAGCCAGATCGAAACGATAAAAAAAAAAGGTCTAAAATAATTGTACGAAATTATTTGCATCGAATTGCGAGATTTGTTTCACTGCGAACCATTCCGAAGGAATGGAAATGTCCCGTCAATGGCGTCAGGCGAACGGCGTCTTCGTCGTAGTATGCCGGATTTGTCGACCGATAACTCGTTTACACACGTCGCGAACGAGACTTCGTAATTGTGTACGTTTCGCGTACGCGAGGCCACCCGACCGCCTCAATGGAATTATGCGCTATGCACGTCGGTCGTATATAATTTGGTAGGAAATTTCGTGAGAGTGTCGACAGTCGTTTCTTCAGCTTCAACGTTTGTGTATGTGTGCAAGAGAAAGAGAAAGAAAAAGAGAGGGAGAGAGAGAGAAGAAGAAATAAAGAGAGAAAGAGAGAAGGAAAGAAAGCGAGAGTAAGGGACGGTTGCAACGAGTTTGGCCGTAAATAATTATTACCGGTTCGCCATGCCCGGGGCATTGCGGTGCTGTTTCACGAACCGCGAGAGTACATCTCGAAAAGCGGATGGCGCGTAGCTCGGTCCCTTGTTCCACGGCAGACATGCGATAAAATCCGAATTCTCAGAGCCGAACGCTGTGGCGGAAGGCGAGTTTGGCCGATAAACTTTGGTAATTTCGGTTTGGAACTCTCCCTTTCACGCCCTGTGGTAACGCGACAGCGTTAGTGGGGTAGACGGCCTGGCGGAACGGTGGCTGGGAGGGAGAGGGGGGGTTGAGCGTGGGTGCAATGCCGTTGTTCCTACGTAAGCCGCTTTATTACGACGACGACGATGGAAGTTAAATGTTCTTTCTTCGAAACGGAGTTTCGAGACGACAAGTTTATTCTCTTTCAATAATAATCCATGGGTCATGAATAATAATGACGCTAATGGCACGAACGCTTCGATCGGATTTCGAAAAGCGCGGAAATCGTGATCCCGGGTATATCAAATTGAGAATTTTCGATTCTAGCGATTTATCGACGATATGGAAATTCGAATTTAATGCCTCGTATATTATTCTCGCTAAACGCGTGGCGTTTGAATTTCGAAAATTCTTCTCAGATTCTCGTGCGTTTGAAATTTTTAGTTCTACGAGGATAAGTGTTTTCATTTATCACATTATTTTTTCCAATAACATTTTTTTAAAATCCGAATTCATTTAATTTAATTATTTTTTTTGTAATGAAAAATGTTATTTATTCGAGCAATGGATACTTTGGAAATTAACCGAAAGCAATTTGCCGTAGAACTTTTTTCGAAATTCATTTCTGGATGACGCGTACGTCGCCATTCATAAACGTTCGTCGCGCATTGTACGTGGAACCGTGGCGTAATAGGTGCCAATGGTTTTGGCACTCGTCCAACGTACGATTTTTCGCGATCGCTCTTTCGTATATAACTCGATATTTCAATATTTGCCCGATGCGAGCAGTGATATGAAATAAATAAATCTTTCGGGCGATGGGATTAAATATTATTCTCGTGGGTGTTTGTCGAGAGAGAAAGAACGACGCAACGTTCGGGGACTGATGGGAAAACTGCACCCAGCTGTGCTTTATCGGCTCGGATTCGGTTGGTCTTTCACACTTGCATTCCTCCGAATGAGCGGCGAGAGGGTCGGGGGTGGGAGAAGGGGGTGTTCGATCGTCAGCGTCACAAACGTGTCGTCACGGAAAGGTGGGCAATCACCAAAGCTCACCGGAAGCACTGTTTTGCAATAATTCAGTCATTCGCCTTCAATCTTTTATTTTTTAAATATTTTTTTTTTTTAAATTTAATTTTTTTATTTGACCGCAGCATCGAATTTTGACGGTCGGACGACTGAACAACTTGGTTGACTGCATGTCAATGGTAGTATTAAATTCCAGCCACCGCACACTCGCACCGAAACGTGTGTTTGATCGGCGTAGTTAACGTATGGATTATATGTACAGTGATTTGCACGACATGACAGCATTTATTTTTGACGTGGTTTTTGGAACGGTCGATTGATCATCGGCGTGAAAGCTCGTTGAAAAGCTCCCGGACTGTGCTGATGGAATTTAATCGTCGTCTATTGTTTGTCACGACTGATCGTTTTTGTCGGTTGGTTAACGTGATTCGAATTGATACGCTTCGCGTTTTCAACATGGAATTATTATCACGTCATTGCCGATTCCGAAACTCTTTGGATTAGTGTAACGACGAAATAGGATTACATATTTAAATAATCTTGAAACATTATAGATTTTATTCGTTATTATAAAGAAAATGTTTTTTATTTTCTCATTGCAGATTTTTTCGGAAAGCTTCGTCTACGATTCAGCTGCAAGTCTAGGTGAGTCTCATACAAAAAAAATAACATTGTGTTATCTTTGTTTGCTTTTAAAAAATAGGAGAAGTGAGTGAAACAAATTGAACGTAAACATCTAAAAGCAAGCACGAAGCCCAATCGTAAATATTTATTTAATATCCGGTGTTGTAATATCGCGAGGCCGATACGAATTTTCCATGTCCGAACGGATTTTGGATACATTGTCAGAGACTCGAGGTAAATTCTTTTTCATCCGATAAATATAACGCCGGGATCCAATCACCATAGGGTGGCGAATCAGCGGTGAGTGGATATAACGACCGGGTCGGGCAAACCTCTGCGTGAATGCGATAAACATTTGTTCGATTCAATTCGAGTTTCTCGCAGCTACAATTTTTTATTCTTTCATTTTATTCGATTTTTTTATTTTTACGATGAACACATTTCGTTAAACCGATCACAGCCGAATGGAGTAATTTGTTTGCTTGTGAAATTTTCTCGCGCGATATATTTCCCACGTCTGTTAAAATGGCACCGAAGGGTGCGTCGATTTCAATGGACTTTTTGAGCTTTTTCGTGCTTTTCGTTCGTGCGACTCGAATTAGATAACCAGAGAGGCAAGCAGAGAGGCAGAGAGCTTGGTTTTTTTTCGTTTTTGTTATTTTTTGTTTGGCTTTTTATGAGCTTGCGGACGGGGATGAGCCAAGAAGGCTTTTGCGAGGGCGTCGGGGTGGTAAACAGCGCCCGAAGCATTTTCGAGGGTCAAGGGTCGACGGCTAAGTACACCCAGCCACTTTGCTCTCTCCAAGCCCAGTGAGATTCCGGAAAAGAAACTCCTATTCCTTCACGTATTTGTCACAACACAAACGTTCTCAATGCTTGCCTATGTTTTCTCTAACGGGAAAGAAGCTCGTTATTTTTTCGAGGCATTATTTTTCCCCGCAACTGTCCGTCCAGTCTCATTTGCGACCCTCGACCGTTCGCTGCAGTGACTAACGAGACGTCTCACGGCGATACGCAATCGCGTCCCGATTTTTACAATTCGAAAAATCTGACGAGATAAAATAATCATTAAAGCCACATTACGAATTATTACACAAAGTATTGCTCCTTAAAAGGTGAAAAAACAGAAATTTTCTGTGAATTTAGAAGCAAATTTTTTTTTATAAAGAATTTTCGTGGTTAATCAAGATTATTCCGCTGTATAAATAATAATTCAATGATAAATTGCAATAGAGTAACAATTCATTAATTAATCAATTTCATGATGGATAGTTAAAAAATCATAAATAAAAATTAATTGGTTTAATAATTCGAAGACAATTAATTCATCGCGAAAATGAATTCTTTATCCTCAAAGTCCAACGACTACAATAAAGAATCCACAGACCCGTGATAACGCCCAATTTTCCGTAATACGCGGAGAGTCGAAAAAAATCACGTTTCATCATCGTATAACGTTGACGTGTCTGCTATCAGTTTCACATTCGTACAAGCGCGAAGAGTACTCGGCGATATCTGTGTTGAATGATCAGCAAATAGCACAGGTAATTCACAGCCACTGCGGAATATGCAGTTCGAACGCGGAAGCGGTACATCCGCGGCTGTATAGCACATGCGGTAATGTCTCTCGGAGATCCGCATTGCCTACTGTACGTTAAGGTTTACGAGCTATAGACTCTCATACGCAGGAAGATAAAACGTGTAAATCTCAGAGTATAAATCCCTTCGTTTGTCGTTTCACGATGTTCGATATCCGCCCCCAGCCATTCTATATATACGCCGTGCACAGAAATATCGACGCTGATGAAAAGGAAAAGAAACATTCACGTATATGACAACGAGAGGCCGTGCTCCGAGTCATAGTGCGTCACTTGGCCGCTAGATGGCCGGTGGGGGCAGCGTTTCTCGCAAGCGCCGGAACGTGCCCTAAGCGAGATTAAACTAGTTCAGTCCTATTCCTTGGTTCTTCTATCCAATGTCGATGTCGAGCTACTCACGCTGCTTTCCATGATTATGGATCAAAGTTGCATCATGCAATAGACTCATGAGCCTTAAGGGGCAAGCTTGTTAGAAATATTTATCAGTGCTTCTTGTCCTCTCATAATTTCTTCGTCCAATGTCTCCGTAGTTTATTCGTTCCGTCTTGAAATCCACGCCATAATGAAAAAAATTCAACCTAATAAATCCAGCGCTTATCTAGCGAAGAGGATATTGCGCCGTCGCGTAATCCCGAAAACGTTTCGATGTACAATAAATCTCGGCAAAGCCGTGAGCTCAGCGAATCGAACTATCGCGTTTCAACGAATACGTGACGGTTTCATAACCAGAAGCATTAAAATATCCAAGATGGATATAAAATATATAGACACACGGTTGGTTTGCTACATCGCCGGAGACGTTGAAGCGCAAACGAGAAAGCGACGGAAGCTGATTCGTCGGTGGAAAGTCGCTTCCGCTGATATACACAGCTACCCCGTTACAATTCTCGCTACTACGACTGATGGTGTCTGTGCGCAAAGAGCAAAGAACTCCCCGGTAAAATCCACCGCGGACGCGATGAGCTTTCCTCTTCAGCTGCGTTTTTTTTTTTTTTTTTTTTTCATTTTGCATGAATATCGAACATTCGCTTTCTCCGCTTTTTATTTCCTTTCTGCCAGCGCACGCCTATCCCACGGGCTTTGCCGTGGCACCAATTCGACAGAGCCGTGGGCCTGGAAACGAAGCCGGAATCTCACGAATTCTTGGTGAAAAAGATTACATGCATATATGTGTGGATAAAGGTAGCAATGCCATTTGCTGGTTGCTTTGGCTCTGAAAGTAATGGAGACTATAGTGATATGGATATGTATGAAATATAAATGGAACCGTATAAAATATTGCAATCGAAACTCGTATAATATATTTTAATATAATAATGAAATAATAATAATAATAATTTCACATTACGGTCACAAAATTCACATGTTATGGGGAATTTATGTTGTCGACGTCGTCCAAACCGTCACGACGACGAGTTCCATTCGTCCTGCAATGAGGTGCGATCGTTCAAACACCGACGTTGACGAAACGTGTGGCGAAGACATCAACGATTATCGTTGCTTCCTCATACGATTTATCGTCTTTTCTATCTGTGGTTTCGTTCTGGTCATTCGGAATTTTCCTCCCGTTGGAGAAAAAAACGTCTGGGTCAGTGCTGCAGCTCAGTTCGAAAATCTCTCGTGTCTATTGTCGGCTACGGCTACGTCTGACTCCGTTCGAACCCTCAGGTTTCCACCTTCGGGCAATGTCCACCTACTTTGGCCCACCGATTTTCGTTTTCCCATCACGTTTTCACGAACTACTTCGACGTTTTCCGGTATATATCCCGAAACACAGTGGACCGACGGAAAATGTACCACCGGGAATCCGACGGCGGGTTGGAAATAAGAGAAAGAAGAAACGTCGCCGTTCGAACCTTTACCGTAAGGTTCGGAGGTTCTCGAAGTTCCGGGGGAGAAGATACGTCCTCTCAATTACTCTCGAGGCATTGGGATAATCCACTTTCGATTCGATGGATTATTTATAATCGAGCGAGGATGGAATAATTTGTATAGGCACTCGGGCTTTTGTTGTTTAGAGGGCAGACTTAATGAATGAAACGTTTATTATGTTATGGAACGACTCTCCTAAAAATCAAAATGCGGCTAGTGAATATGAACTCAAAGTTTATAGATAAAATTTTTAATAAAACGTGACAATAAAAATAAAAATATGACGATAGTGAGCTGCAAAATATTAATAATATAGGCGAGCAAAAATTGGACATAATAAATCGAATAAAATAAATGACAATAATAGAGAAATAATCGGGTTTCGAAGCTCTGAATAAAATAGAACTAAGACAGACATTATGCATTTATCTAATTGAATCATCCACGACTGACAGTAATTCCCAAAGGAATTTTCATTTTGAATAAAAATAGAAAAAAAATAAAAATAATCCGACAAATCAATTTTACAACGACGTTAAATTGATTCTCCTCGTCAGGTACGTAATGTTAGGTTTTCAATTCTCGCTAATTGCACAATGTAGCATTTCGTCGTATCGATATCCTCCTCGTAATGATAATTAACCATATATCTCATCCGGCGTTAACATCAAGCAGACACGCGAGCCGGTGAGGGTCGAGCAGCGAGCAGGGATCGGCCATCGATCCCCGGTCTCAGATGTACACACACCTGCTACGATACGTCCACACACAGACGCTCATACATCCAAACTACGTACATTTCAGATAACCTGCACGAGTTTGCTATTTTTCCATTAATTACGTAAAAATAATAAAAAAACATACACAATTTCCCTCCCTCCTTCCTGTGGATTCTAACGAGCAACAAAGTTTATTTTCCCCGTTCGAGCTCGTGTATCAGCGGCTCTCCTATGATCGGAGATTTCATTTTTATTCGCAATGTTTGATCGCGTTTTTGATATAATTAAAAGCGGAACGAATAGAACTGGAAAATTGTCCCGATTTAGCTGGTCGGTTGCGGTTGGATGACCGCAGGCTTGTTGATGGACGAGGCAGAGCCGGGTCGCGAGAAGACAAAAGCTTTTTCCACGCCTCGTTTATAGGCAATTCAGCGAACATTTTGTTCGAAATTGTTCACCGTTTTATACACGCCCGTGTCCTCCTCCATTCCGTACACGATTTCGTCATCACAATTATGCAATCGACGGGGCAATTACGATTGGAATCCCGTGTACTAGCACTCGTCTCGTACGAACGATACAAAAAAAAAAAATTGTCCAGCTTTCAGCGTTCGATCGTTCCAGCAAATGCCGGACGAGATTTTCCATACACCCAAGTGGTGCACAACACCTGGATAAATTTACGTGTGTGTGTGTGGATGCGTGTGTGTATTTTCGGAAAAACCGATGGACGCACATCGCGTACGTTGCATTATTAATAAAGCTGATGTAACGGCGGGGTAACAAAGTCACACGCGCAAAATGCAAATCAGACATTAGTCATTCCAGAGCCGTTGGGCGTGTAACGCTGGCACTATGCGCAAGCATCGAGCGGCTCTGGGTCGTGGTGCTGGCAATGTTATTGCTGCTGTATATAGTTTATTGAAAGTGCATCACGTGCTCAGGACCCAACGACATCGGCTTGAATAGAAGAAAGCTTCAAAACATATGGGACACTTTTTTTTCGTGCAAAGTCAACGCTCCTGGAATTGTAAATAATTGGGTTACTCCCGAAATCTGCGAAAAATATTGGTTTGAACCTTAAAACAACCAGGACCAACAACACTGGGAACAACGTAATCCAGAATTTCGTCGAAATTCAACCCCTGAAAAAATGTATCCCTATTGAAGGGTAAATCGTGAACCTTTCTCTGTGTTTATTGACCGAGCCATGTTTTGCGCATTAAGGCGGAGTCCCAACATCATTGAAATATGTTTCGATGCATATTTCTTGTTAAAATTTCCCCCTAAGAGTGTAAGAAAGCATAAAGGTGAACAAAGTGTAACGGATTTAATTATTTCTTTCTTCCCAATCGTCTCCCATTTCCCTTTTCGAGCTCCATCACTAACCACAAACCCTCCGAGCAATCCGTGTGCATACCACATATTTAGTACGTGCGGATACAAAATTTAAGGCGTAACCACGTTTCAACCACGCGACGAGTACACACACACACACACAAAGACCCCGTCGATGTGGTCGGAGAGGAATGCATTCCGCTCTCCATACCGCATCCTTGACTCGAAATCTTTCGAAACTCGCATCCGACCTCAAAGTTTGTTGTTACTTCTCCAAGATCAGAATGCGGTTTCCTCTTCAACTTCTCTCGCCGTAGCGGCACGTTTTCCTTTGCTTTGCAAATTTCGGCCACGTAATTTCGAAATTGCTACGTGTTTCCTGTTTATCGGTAAGCGAGAACCCGACTGTATGTAGTACGGCAATATATGCGATAACAACCACCGCAAACACTATCTTCCCCGTCGCTTTTCAGTCGTCGCGAGGAGTAATAACCGAGTTTGACACTCTCCGACTCTTCAAAGTTCTGATGTTTTGCAATTAACGCGCTATCCTATCCCGAAGGATCGCTTCTGACAAAGCAGCCAATTTAATACGGTCGCACGGAAATTTCACTCGAGAAACAACAATTCCTTCGCGACAGTCGTACCGACTGCTGCATCTCTTTACGTCTCGAGTAATTAGCGCGACTAGCGATTGTCATTTGCTGATTGGGACTCGTCGGTTGTTCCGGTTTTCATCGTTGAAGGAAATTTGAGTATTCGAAACGAAATTTCAAAATTATTTAGCCAGATAAGTTTAAATCTTCGAATGTAATTCGTTTAGGAGTATTCCAGAGGCGGGATCTCGAGCGATTTCGAATTTGAGAAATTACAAATTTTAGACATCAGCTGACTAAAAAATTGCTGGGACGTGGAAAATTGGCTCATCGCGAATTTTCCGATGGCACCACAAATCGACCTTTGGTTTGAAGCTACTGAGGTGCATAAGTATGGCACGGCCTAGTACAGATATTGAATAAATGATGAATCCTTGGATCACGAAGGACCGTCCGTTGTTATCCACTCGGTCGATTCCCCGAGGTCCTCACATTCCCTAGCGTTACAACGACATTGATGTATTGGCCCAGTGGATGGATTGGCATTGATTGCTTCGCGTCATGATTCCAGGTATTCCGGTATTTCCACGTACAGCCATCGGACGTTTCTCCAACGATTATAGACGTTTCGCGAGAAAACCGAGCTCCACATGCAACCCCGAAACTTTGTGCGATATATCCACGATTTCATCTTTCAATTTTTTATCTCGTGCATGAAAGTGGAAATCTCATTCGTTTTCCCCAATTTTCCTTAGCTCTTTCTTGCGATGAACGTGCTTTGACGTAGTTACAGCGATTGCACGAGCCGAAGAGTTCAATGAAAGCCTGCTTTTGTAGTAACCGTAATTCAATATTATTATCATAGTCGGATATAGAATAAAATGGAAAACGAAGATCAAATAAAAAGACTGCAATATTAAACCTGAATGGAAAACCGAACGAAATGAAATTATTTGATCCCACGCGCGGGCGGGGGGGGGGGGGGGTATAGCCGATGAAGATTGAATAACGGTTTAGCAAGAATTACATCAGAATCGTCGATCAATAAAGAAAAAACCATATCGATGATCGTGGAATCCAACGCTCTAGTCGTGAAGTCTATTACGGTGTACAGGACTGAATTTCCTTCTTCATCAATCAACGTCTCGATTACCGGGATCGTCCTCGACCCAAGGTGCAACAAGACCTTTAGATCTCCTCGAACAGCCAACCGAAACTCAGCTGCTGGTACTGATCACTCAGCTCGACTGGTGGAGGGAGAGGGGGCGGGGGGGGGGGGGGGGGGCGACTCGCTACTGCAATATCGGTTTACCGGAGGTACTGGAGATGTTACCTTACACCATGAATTGAAGATAGTTACACCCATATAGACACCACCGGTATTCCCAGTATTTCGGATCGTTGTAGTAATCAACGGAAACAACGTGAATTAATTTATAATTCAATCAATAGTATCATACAAATCAATGTGCAAAAGCCATACACCAAGGAATTTAAATTTCTTCACTTTACTTCCTCTCCCGGTTTTTCTGTATCATCGCTTATGGCCATCGCTTACAATCAAATCAAAGTCAACAATTGCTCAAAATTTAATGAAATCTTATCAGGGACCAACAATCAACAACTAGGCTTCCAAAATAATCCGTCATTCCTCCATGACGATATTTTCTTTTTTTCTTCTCGCAATAATCAAATTTCCGTATCGTAACCTCGTGCGAATTTTCACGCTCCGAAACTTTCCGTCGAGAAAATAGAACTATCGACCTGCAACACAGCGTCCGTTCGATTCAACGATGGAACAATCTTCAGCAATCTTCTTCCCACTCCAGCAATGTAGTCTACACATATAAATCTTCTCGGCATCTGTTACTTTCGCGTCGGTGTCCCGAAAATCTCCCAATTCTCACATAATTCAACTGCATTAGCGGGTTTTCCGTACATCAATCTCGACGAACCCTCTCTTCCCCCATTCTCCTTCGACCCTTTCTCTTCGCTTTCTTCGGATGTTTTTGTGAAACACTCGTTCAAACGATTCTCACGAGGACTCTATCAATAACGTCGTGCGTCGTTTCATTCCTCTTTTCCGGAAATGTTGGACAGCCGAAGAGACGTTGAATAAAGAAGCTGGACCTGTAAACGATGCCAAGTCGTTGGTATATATATTTATCGTATTCGTACATAGGTACAGACCTACTCGGTATATCTGTCCCCAACACATACAACATATGTGATTGAAGGCATATATATTCAATTGACATTTGCAGTGTCGCCCGCCATTCCCAATATAGTCGCGATACCCGAATGGAGGTAGATGCTCTCCCTAGATCTCATGGGATTAACCTCTCTCTCTCTCTCTCTCTTCCTTTCTCTCTCTCTCTCTCTCTCTCTCCCACTCTGATTCTCTGCTAGTCCAATACATATATATATCTATATTAGAAGGGAAAGGTAGAAAGAAAGATACAGGGAGAGTGAGAGACAGAACGAGGGAGACAGAGAGAGAGAGGGAAAGAGAGAGAGAAATATTTACCTTTATATTTGTCTCCCTCTATCTTTCTCTCAATCTCTGCTAGTCGGAACTCAGTCCTAGCCTCTCATGGTCCCGTATATCCGTCCCTTTCACGTTCCATGCAGCACACACATGTACAAACACACACGCGCGCGCGAACATCAATCTCATCGATTCACCTAATCAAGCTACCGGCCGAATGTAACTTCCTAGGCGATCCCTGTTTGTCCGGTGCGCTATTGCTGTTCAGTTTGCTGTCACTATTCTCCATGATGTGCTTATTCAACACACGGGCGAGAGACTCGCAGTTAGATCTGTCGTGAACACTTGCGTCCATTCGTACCGACTGATGTCCGGATGTCCAGATTGTTGCTGTTGCATTGTTGATTGCGTTTCCATTCCCGAATTAGGGATGTACGAACGTGTTTTCGAAACATTATTCCGTAATTACGTGTAATTAGCAGAAGTCGTTGCCGACGGATTCACCAGTTCATGCTCGTTTTAATGTGAGGGTGGTATGTCATTCAGGAAATTAGCAACCTGGTTGTACATTTCCGGGGAGAGACGATCCTTTACCGCAAATTGACTTCTTGTTAGTGCGAGGAACGGTTTGACATGATAGTTTGAACCAGGGTTGGACAGCCCTTGAGTACATTTGTATTTGAAGTACGAAATGAGTATAAATAAAATACGGAGAGAATCTACTATGTACTCCCACGTTCGCCAAATAAATGTCTACTTTGTACTTCAAAGCCCAAAGTACATTGGTACTTGGTACGTTGGCACTCCCCAAGTAAAAATATTCCCATCACTGGTTCGAACAAGATCTCTGAGATTTACTTTTTCATCCTATTTTGAAATCCTGATTTTTAGCTTTCAAATCTGTTGATGCATTTCGCGATGGAAAATGGTTCGTTGTTACCTCGCGCGATAGATAATCGGATTAGAGAAGTTTGGAGTATGCAAATGGTTGAAACCGCGAAACATGGCTCCGTCGATGGTATCTCGGTGTGTGCCGGCAGGAGTACCGGTAACAGGCGAAGATAAGAGCTAAAGCGCTCCGGCCATTGAGCTCGTGGCATCGATCGATCAACGCATCTCGATGTCCCGTCCATGCTTTCAACCCATCTAGAGCTTCCTCACGACTGACTGGACGTATCGAGTCTCGTCTCGAGACTATCCGGCAGTTCCTCACCGATTGCGTATTATACCTCGGACGATGGGCTGTTACATCGCCCTAAGCCAAGACATCCCGTAGACGGCTCAAGTTCGAAGTATATTTGCCGAGCTTTCTCGATTTTCCGGACAAATCGATAATTCTTTCATTTTATCGATTGCGTCGTCGTCTCCCCGACGTTGGATTGAAAATCTTTTGAACTGAATGTTATTTGAAATTACGATATTAAGTACGATGGAAAATTTAGATTGGATATTTGATGAATGTTGCGAGATCGCGTTTTGGGATTTGAGATATTGAACGGGAAACGAAAGCGACGATGAACCGGGGATAACTCGGTGCGATATTTTAGCACCGGACTAGACGGGGACGTTTGTAACGTACGTAGTGGGTATATGTGGGGTTTCGTATGATGCACGATGGCGGCTAATGCCCGTATAGTTATGTGGCCGTAGAGATACGTAGTGCCAGCTGTGTCGGCGAGCGCTTCCTCGTTCTTCGATTAATGGCAGGATGTCGCTCGTACATACGTACGAAACCATCGCGCGGTCTCGATCGGGTTGTGACCTTTTGCCATGCTCTTTCTTGGTTTTTAGGTCTCCGTACTTCCGAGGGTAACACGGAACCCTTTTGAGATCGATCGCTCGTTTGTCCGTCCGTCCCAGCCGATTTTCCGATAAACCATGCGATGGAGAATTATAACATTTGGCATAGGAATTCATCTTATCGACAACCAATTTTGGACTAGTTGACAATTAAAAATATTCATATAGGGATTGAAGGTGAGGCAAATTAGGTACTTGACCGTTCTTTTCTTTGAATTTTATCAATCATGTGGGGTATCATTCAAAAAGGCTTGCTATATGCAATAAAAAAAACATTTTTTCAATTATTTTAAATAGCTTATTAACAACGATATGGAGATGGCTGAATTTTTGCAAAGTATTGTTCTCTGCCACCAATTATTCAGCCGATAAAAGATAAGAACGGTTGACCGCAGAATTTCGTGACACAGTCAACCGTTCTCGCCTCAATGGATTTTTGAAAACCCCTAAAATGTTTTGCCTTCTAGAAGTTTTTTTTTCTCAAAGCAATGACATTACATTGTTGCATTTTTTTACATGAGAACCGCTGGTGTTATATATTTTAAGTAACGTTGAAGTCTCGTTGTTCGGTGGAAGAAGAAGAAGAAGAAAATGAAAGACGAGTATCACTTTGGCAGCCGGCGACCGTAACTCACGAGGCGTTGAGTGGCGAGCTACGTACTACTTGTCAATTGTGTCGTGCTTATGGGAGTTAACGATCACGTTCCATTCATTCCCTCTTCGCATTCTTTCTTTCACTCGTCCCTCTTTCTTTTTTCTCTCGATTGTCGTCTGGCTTCGAAGATTCACCACCCGCATTGTCCGACCGCGTTTCTTCGGATGTTCTTATCGCGAAGAGCGCCTCTCGAGTCGTTCGTAATAGCCACAATCGTCGATGGTACGGGTCCGACATAGAATCGTTGAATCTCACGATCAAACGGCTACGTGTTTGCCATGCGAATGCGATGACTCAATGTCTTATCATAAAATGTTATGAAACTATTTTTTTTTTTTTCACTTTTTCATTTTGTTTCTTTTTTTTCACGAGCAATTTTGATGTCCGATGGGTATTTGAAAGATGATACTCGGTCGGTAACAAAAACTGTAAACCATTTTTATCGACGGCAGTTGATCGCGGAGTTAAAGAATTAGAACAGTTGACTGCGCTTTGAAATTCTGCGGTCAATCGTTCTCATATTTTATCGAATAAATTAACGATGGCGGAGAATATTACTCTGCTAAGATTCAGCCATCTCTCTCGCACTCGTGGGAATCTGAGGGATACAGAGGATGTGTGTAGAGCATCATCTCAGAGTCAGGAGCCGAGGCAGGTGCGAAAGGAATGGTCCGAGTGGGAGTAACATTGGAGATTAACGCGAACCAGAGTCTCGAACCGGCTAATTGAGACAGGGACTAATGATAGCGGCAAAAACAACACACATACAACCCTACGTCGAGATTGTCCGGGCTTCATGCGGAAATATTTCGAGCACTCGGGCTGGAAGTTGCATTGCGGATGCGGAAGGTAGTAGGAGCTATGGGCTTGAGAGCCGGAGTGAGAAAGTTCGCAGTTATCGCAATGCAGACATACCACGCGAACTTATGGCGTAGACTGATTATGCAAACACAAAAAGGATCTATGCTATATTACAGAAATTCGAGCTGCAAGGATTTCTATCTTATCGTCACACCTGTTGAGATACTTTTCACGGGAATAATAATAATAATATTAATAATAATAATAATAATAATTTAAAATTGAATGAAATGATAAAAGTTAAAATTTGAATAAAAATGTACTCGTAGCAATTCATTTACGATAACTGCGATAGATCCAGTGACAAGACGAACCTACAGAAAATATGTATAAATAAATAAACAAAAATAGATACCGATATATCAATAAGAAATTGAGATAATAATAAACAACAATGATAAAAATCTATCTGACCTATATTCATCCGTATCAATCTACGTATATATTCATTTATCAATGTATTTTATCAATCAAGTACCAAATGAAATACCCATGGAAAAAATGGTAGAGTAATTTTGATTCTATTGACGTCTGGTCATGTACTGATATAGTCATGGAAAAAAAAAACAAAAAAAACATGAAACAACCATGAAAATTTGTCTCCCTTCGGTCGACCGAATCAAATCGTTAAATTTCGTATCGTCGCGTTAATTTGCTTCGTGACATAGATCAACCCGAAACATTCATCGCGATGGCATTGTACTCGTGAAAAAATACCATTCTCTCAACGTTCGTCCGGTCGGTCGTTGCACAACGCTGGCGTAACTTGCGCTCCTCGTTTTACGCTCGTTTTCCCGCTTTCGGGTTTATCGCGTATCAACGTTTTCGTAATGGGCCCTTAACGAACGAACGCACTGGGCCTGGACGACGAGGCTCGCCGAGGATCTCAACGGTAGTTGGTGCAATTGTAATAGACTTTCGGGCGGCAATTAAGGAAACCCAGGACCAATTTCGAGCTACGTCCAACAGGAAGCTATGTGTGCGTTTTATGTGTGTGTCTATATATATATTATATATAGTTGTGCGCTGCCTATTCCTTTCACCTCGCCCTTTACACAGTCAGCCGGAGGCGAAATGCACCGCTACGTATTTGCCCGCGCTATATGTGCACAGTAACAACATAGACGAAGCTTTCGCTCGGTATCTCGTTGTCGTTGACGTTCTCTCCGGCCCGGTTCTCATCTCCATCTATCTCACTATCTCCAATTATCGCTTTGTCTCATTCACCCGCTGTATCTTCAGTGTTCTCACCGTGGTCGGGTTTCGCACCGTTATTCCCGATATAGGTCAATCCGGGGCAAAACGGCACGACCGAAGTAAGAGAAAAAGACCTCCGGAAGGCTACCGAATGCGTGGAAAATCGCTCGTTACTTTGAAAAATTAAATTGTCAACGATTATTCGGGTAAGGGAAGTCGTTGGATTTCAGTCTACGAAAATATAGATGTTACAACTAATTGGCGATGTGTCAACAAATATTTATGGCTGAATACATGTCGCTATGATGTTTTATTTTTCTATCCGCGTTTCTTTTTACATTCGCCCCCAATTTTCTTTCACCCCTTGAGTATATTATCGAAATTTTTGCTATTATTTTGAGTTTTATCATTTTGTTGAGGCTTTTTCGAATTTTATTCGAGTGGGCCGTTTTGCCCCGGTATGGCGGTAAACCCACGAGACGCGATGTACACGATGAGACCCAGATCCGAAGATGTGTTTCATGGTTCTGGAGGGAAGCACGGTTGGCATAAACTCTCCAGTGACGTATAGATCGTTGCAACATCCGGAAATTGGGAATTGCTACAATGTGTGTGACGTGTTAATTCTCCAACCAAACCCAGGCGAACTTCTCGCCACGATCTCGAACGGCGCTCGAACGTCCGGGTATTCGCCGAAAGCTCAGTTCTCTACCAACTTCGACTCAACAATAGTCCTTGTGCTGCATATTCACACCGTATAGTTTCGTTTTACAAGTACAGACCCTTAATGTATATCATTCTTATTTGGTATAGCTTGGTGTAGCTTATTTATTCTTAGGTGCCGTTTATTATGTTTTTTATTCTTCTACATCAACCGAGTTAGAGCTTTTTCTCCAGTGCTTTTTTAAAAAAGTCGGTTTTCAAGAAATTATTGTGAGCAAATTATCCGTCCGAATTGGTTGAAAAAATTACAGAACACGCTTTAAACATTCTAGGGGATGTACGAAGAGTTTATTCGTGAAAAATAAAATGGCGATGTGTTAAAAAAAAATCATGAAAACGGAAAAATGTTCAATAAGCAAAAGTGGCTCATATTTTCAGAGGTAAGTGCACACAGATCTATTGTCGGGTTTTTTATCTCGACTGTCGATCCATCAACCATCGAGAAATTCGGATTTATCGCTCGGAAAAAGAATTCCAACGTAATATATCTTCACTTGAACTTTACGAAAATCGTAAAATTGTAGGAACCAATGACCCGACCCGACATGACAGATTCTCATCTCTCACGAAACTATTTCGGTGTTTGCGTATTATTATTTGAAGTAGCACGAAATCTGATCTTCGGGCGTTCGGTATCAGTATTCCAAACGAAATCTAGGGCAGCAACGGCAAGAGCGGCATTTCGTTCGAAGTTTTTCGAACGTCAATCCGGAATTCATCGCATATATAATGCGGTCGTGAATCGCACATTGAATTTCAATAAATTTTAATGAACCGATTAAATATTTATTTTTTAATGACAGCGAGAGTTTTAAAATAGTCCATTTGGATTCCCCGGAAATTTTTCATGCGTTAAAACTTTTTTTCGTCGATGGCAATTCGTAAATTCATTCGTTGAGGTGAAGATCAAAGTACACAAAGCTTTTCAAGTAGGACATGTAAGCTGTGAGCTTTCGAGCGGTGAGGCTTTCAAGAGCTTAGATCCTTTGAGAATAAATATAGTCATCGCGCAGAATAAAAATACATTGTAGGATGAAAGAAATCAGAGCATAAAGTATAATTTAGCTAAATATATATACATTTATTTTTCTTTTCTTTCTTATATTCATATTCTTATATTCATATCGAAACTACAAAACAATGCATCGTAAAAGGCGAATAATTATTAAAAAATTAATTAATATATTCATAAATTATAATTCGAATAATTAGTTAAAAAATAAAAACATTTCGAAAAATTTTCACATCCTTGCACATTTATTATAATTTATTTCCAACTTTTCATAATAAAGTCCTTCTTTTTTTCATTATAATTTATTGCCAGCCAACCAGAATTATCGACGAAAATTTTCCCACCAATTCGGGTCAAAGTTCATATGAATTATTCACTGGCAATAAATTTTTCGTTCCGCACAGTTCGCATTGCATCATTGCTCCGTGGACTTTGTAAACTATCCAGCTGGGCCCGTAATTTGAATTAATTAAATTTTGACGTGTGGGTGGAAAATTTAGCAACGCCATATTTTTAAAACCTCGCGAGTTGCCTCCTCTCGATCTCTTTTTTTTAAATCTCGATCCAGCACATTGTCGAGTTAACCGTACGTCATCGGCTAATCACGGATGCTAATGGAGTTTTCGATAATTTCGCTGACGGTGAGCGAATTATAATCGTGCTGAACCGTGTTGGTCGCGATGGAGCTCGTCGTATTATCATAATTTAATGGTAATGACGACCGCCTGGCCCGCGAAAATTGAACCAACGTATAAATACCATCGATTAAACCGACTGATTATATTCACCTCGTATCGTCATAGGATACTCTGATGCTTCTATTCCCCCACAAGGCTCGCCCTCTCCCCCCTTCTTGACAAAAAACCCCGCCGAATCCACGATCGAAATTGAAATTACACCTCTGCCACGCCTCACCGCGCTTCGTCCCCTTCGAATCAAAGAAATACAAAAAAAAAAATGAACGAATAAATAAAAAAATGTTGCCGAATGGCAAACTTCAAAGCCAACGGCGAAAATAGATTGGAAGAAACGCGTGTTTGCTTGAAAGTAGAAATGCAACCGCGAGTATCCATCCCCTAGTTTCTAAGATACATTCCAACTCCGTTTTCACGTTTCCTCGGTACTTCCTTCGCTCTTGACGGGTAGTTTCTATGAATTTACAAATGAAAGTGGGTACGACGCATGTTTCTCGGTTTGGAATATTTGCACGAAACCGAGTTTACCGCATTTCTATGGCTATACGTGTTTGTGTGTGTCGCTATATGTGTTCCTACGTGTGTGCGTGTTTGTGTTTGTGTGTTTGTACGTATTTCTCGTACTCGGATGGACGGCGCGTACGCGCGATTCGAGGTAATTCCACGAGAGCAAGTACACGCGTGCCCGTATGAGACGATACCACGAAATTCCATGCTCTGTGATTCGTACACGTGTGTTGGTCTTGCGTTTCCGAAAAGTTTTATAAACTCATACCGGCATCGGTCGTACGCATCTTGGCACGGTTAGCAAAAACCACTTCGGATCTCGTTTGTGCGAATCTCGAGACTTCTGTGGCTTCTCGAGATTCTCGTATCGTTTCGCGATGCATCAAATTACGCGTACACCACTCTCTCGATATTTTCGCGACAGCGGCGAGACCGGCAGAACGCGTCGTCGTCAATTTCGAGGCACTCAGGTTTGGGAGAACTCCGTAATTTCCGAAAATGGCGGTAATGAAGAGAAAAAATCATTCAACTATTTTAAGAGTTTTGTTTTCTAATTATAATATCCGTTACAAAAAATGCTACATTAAAAACCTCATTGGAATAAAACCTCGCTCTGAACCGTATTTCCAATAATATCTCACGTTGATACCACAGAAATTACGCGAGAAAGTATTCCGATATCAATTAAGCTTTCCATTCCAATTGCTGAAACCTTCACCGAAGATAAATATAAAAACACCCGTCGTCCACCCGTGCAAACCTCTCCTACCGAATCCGCCCCCGTGTCAAAGTGGCACTCGTTTCACTTTTATCCCGTCGCGATTCGCATTTATTTTTTTCCACCCTCCTCGAAATAATATCAACCACCCCAACGATTTTTATTTTCCCGCCGGTGAAAAATAATGGTCAAAGTATTAATTGAACAGAAAAATAAATAGGTCACTCGTGTTCCAGACAGAAACGCTCGTTCACCCGTTAACTCCGACCGTTTCATCCCCCAACCCCTCCCTCACTCGCGACGAATATTAATGCTCCGGCCATTTTGACTCGACGGGATTATGCCCCCTCCTCAATTCTCCCCCGCCACGGCTACGTGAAGACCCGTCAGCGCAGTTAATTATGGCGAACAATCATCCGTTTCCACGTCGCCAACCCCCTTTTACGCTACACCCCCCCGAACCCTCCTTGCCTCCCCCATAACCGTGTCGGTATTGAAAACAGCGAAGGCCCGGGAGAAGAAAGTAAATCGAGATTTCGAGATGGGGTTCGTTTCAATGCGGGCAGCGAGTCGGGGGGACGGGGGTGGTTTTCCCACCCCTCCGGATGTAACCGACCGTGCGAGATTTTTACAACGGGCGAATAATGTACATGGTTTCGTATGCATGCACGGGGAACTTCTGTGGGGGTGCGGCTTGAGGTGTTGAGAGTGACTTGCAGCGCTCGTGTATTATATTCATACACGTCGAGTTATTAATAATGGCCGAACAATACTCCTGGCACGGGATACGGGGTTTGAAGCGCACTGACGATATACGCAAACGACGGGGAAAGCGAGTGAATGGGTTTGCTGAGCTGATCGATATATACTTTCTCTCCCTCTCTTTCTCTCTCTCTCTCCGTTCTTCGTAGCTCCTGTGTTTGCTTCGAGATGATTTTTTTTTCCTTTTCTCTTTTCCTTTTTATTTTCAAATTCATTATTCCTACACGTGAGAGCGAATGACGCGAAAAGGGAAAATATTCGTAGAGGCGATGGGGCTCAACATTTGCGTATTAAAATTGATCGAGTCGCTTGGAGAGAACGAAAATAAAATGGTGAAAAAAGAAAAGAAAACGAAGTTGAAAAAAAAAAAAAAAAAAAAAAAAAAGAAGATGTCAGCAGCAGCAACGATGAAAGAGGATGAGTGGCAGGAATATCTCTTCGGGTTTTACTTATCTACGTTCGTTTCGATATTCAAACTAGCGGTTTTCAAAGCTTCGGAATAATTCATCGTCACGTAATGCCATATTTTACCGAGGGTGGCTTCATTGTTCACCGCGTCAATCCGCCATTGGGTGGTCTTGGCGATTACATCCGCCGCGTGTGCGCGGGTGTGTGCGGGAAGTAAGTGGTTGCTTGTAGACCAACGTTATGTACAAAGCTCGACACTCGTGGTTTGAAAAATCGTATGGAAGAAACGGTGGAGCTGGTCGTGATTGATGGAAAATCGGGTAATGAGGAACGGGATGAAACGACGGAACGACTTACAAGAGGGAATTTTTAATAGCTTTGAAAAGATTTTCGCTATTTGGCTACTCTTTACGGAATTTTAGATTTCACTGGTTTTTTTTAACATGAATCGATGGATTTTCTTAACGGTCGATTATTGTTTGAATAATATAATAAAGAGGATGGAGAAGAATTTCACATTTTTCTGTGTGATTTTTTTTTTTCGCTTTTGGCTTTCCAGGCTTACAGATTTTGGAAATTAGGTTTATGCTTCAAACAGAATCAGAAATAATCGAACTGTTTCCTTTTATTCCTTTGAAGTGATGCTTCTTCCACTTAATCGCCTAACATCCTTTCACGAAAAATTTCCAATTAGTCGTGACCTGCAAGGACCCCGATTGTTTAAAAAAATGTTATCATTACCAACACAAACACCATCCATTTTTCACGACTTCCATACTTCACCCATAATTCAGAAAAAAAAATCATAAAAAACAAGAACAAACGAACAAAAAAAAGATTTTCTTTCGACATTTCAGTTACCGTTAATTCTATTTCCCACTGTCGCATGAAATTGGTCGGCAATTGAGTCATCGAGCTGTGAAAAGCAACCCCGGGCTGCACCAAACAGCTTTGGAGAAGTTTAATGACGCCGGGGGCTGTCGTAATATCCTCAAACGTTGCTTGTATCGCTGGGTACGTCGTTTCAGGTAAGAAGCAACGAGTGAGACCAGGTTGAGAATTTTGCCCCGGAGCCGCGTTATCCAGCTAATTGAAAGTTAAACCACCTCGTCGTTGGGGGCACAAGTCCAGAAGCTCTACCCCGCCGCAAGAGCCTCGCCTTCTCCGCCCCCGACTTCGTGCAAGCTTCGCCGGTTACGTAACCCGTAGCGGTGTGTACGTGTGCATGCGTGTGCTTGCGCGACCTATATATTGCATACCGCCCGCGGATAATGATCCCCTAACGTGGAGTTATTCGCGCAATGTACCACAACAAGCTTCAACAAAGTAACGACAGACTGGATAAAGTGTCTTCGTCGTCCTCGTCGTCGTCGTTGTCCTCGTCGTCGTCGTCGTCGTCGCCCGACCCGTCGTGCATACACCAACGTTGTTTGCGGAGCTTAAGAAGAATTTACGATAAGTTGAAGGAACGAGGTGGCATTCCGTGAAATTTTTTACAGTGCAACTGTGGAAGACGAAAAATAAATGTGTTTGGATGTTTGCTGAAAATGGATGACGGAAATGAATTATTCGCTAGAGGCGGGGGCGGGGGGGGGGGGGCAGGATTTAAGAGGATACAGAAGGCACGGTCGTACGAAGATTAAAGGTGATACGAAGATTGAAGGTGGCACGAAGCTTTCGAACCTTCGTATTTTTTTTTTTTTTTTTTTTTTTTTTTTTATTATTCTTGGGATATTTTCCATGATTTTTTGTGAGATATTTATTATTATTTTTATGAGGACATTTTTTATTATCATTTTAGAAATATTCGTTTTCGTTACCCTAGCATATTTTTGGAAGATTATTATTATTTTTGTTATTTTTAGTATATTTTCTTTTATTATTCTTCTAGCCTTGAACATATGGCGTAGTTCGGGATTTAGTAATTAATCAACGAATGGTGAAACGTCAAAAAAAAAAATGTTAAGCAATCCAAAGAAATTACTATCCGGTTGAAAATATTTCATTGAATACACACGACCCATGGTCACCATTGCACGGTTAAGACTTACGAACATCGTCGTCCATTTTCTCTTCCATCTGGAACGCCCTCGCAGTTTCGGGGGTTCGAACGACCTTCCGATTATCCGCGACTCCAGCTCTTTAAGAAGTTAATTTCCTCCGACGATATCTCCCCAGTGGATTTCTCGAGATTTATGGGTTTTTCCGAGGTGCCCATGAATGTTGCACCGCCGGTGGGAATCGACGACGCAACGTTTGAAGTTATGGACGATAATTGTCAGTTCGATCACGACGAACTAGCTTTAATCACGGTCACGTTGAACGCTGAGAAATTTCGCTGAATCCGTGAATCGTTGCGAGATGGTAAGCGATATACGGATTCGGCAATGGCGAATTCAAGGACCATTGATTATCGATGGGTCTCCATGGTTTCGTCGTTGATTTTGATCGAACTACCGTGCCACGACGCACTCGCGATATCCACATACGTAATACGGTAAAGCGAGAACCCGTAGTCGTATTATCAAAGCCCGGACCATTTAACCCCAACGCCATTTTGTACCAACGCCACACTGCGATTGCGATGGTTTCGTTGCACGCGGATCGGAGAATTGGCAAATGGCCCGGATTATCGAACGTTCCAATGTGAAAATTCGAAAAATAATTATAGCGATAAACGGATACGGTACGCTTTGAGAATATTGCAGTTTTTACCGCGTTCTTCCGTTCGGGATGGCACGTATTACACGTTATCAGAGGTTGGAATTGGATTTCGACGCCGGTGCGAAAAATCTGGAACGAAAATTCTTCAATTAACCATCAGTAACAAAAAAAAAAATTACGTCTGTTATCAGGAAACTGAACGTTCGATGGACAGTTTATTATTCTATTGGATGATTATAACAAATAAAACGTAGACATCCAGTTCTTGCTGGTTTGGTAGATTTTAACTTATGCTATTTAAATTAATGCTATGTTATTATTATTAAATCATAATAGTTATTCATTAATTGAATGAGTGAGGGAGGAAAATATATCTTATTGAAAAAAGCTCTCTTTCCTGTCTTATTTCTCGCATAATAATAATTATGATAATAATAATAATAATAATAAATGTATGATGTAATAATGTATCATTATTTACATTATTATTATTATTATTATTATTATTATTTTCCGTAATTAATAATTATAATAATAATAATAATAATTATTATTTTTTAAATCATTATTATTATTATTATCATAATAATAATAATAAGTATAATAATAATAATAATAATGGAGTTAACCAAAGAATAGTTAATAATTCATTAATATTGTGATATTATTATTATTTTATCATTGTTGTTGTTGTTTTTAAAATCATTAGTTGACCTTTCATCTATTTACGCATAGAAAGTGAGACTTTTTTCTTTCTATTTTTGAGCAATTGCTTACTCTCGCTGTTTCGCTTCTTCTCTTTTTCCTATTCCCCGTAGCTCTATGACTTAACTCATGCACGACCGAGCGAACTGCCGTTGTCCAAGAGTGCTTCCAGCGTGTCTCGTTGACTCTTCTACGAGCGACATTTTCAAGTACGCCTCGTTGGAGACTTTTCTCGAGCTCAACTATTCCACGGACCTCCGACACCGTCTACCTCTGTTGCATGCTAATAACGCAGCGTCTCTCCCCCCTCCCGTTAGGAGTAACGATTTTTCAAGAAAATGGTGCAATTAAACAAGTCCGAGAGCGACCACGCCACAACTCGAAAACTGTCGAGTGCACCCCCGTAAGCACTTGACTCTAGCGCTAACCATCTTCTCGCATCTTATTCTTCCTCATTTATTTTTCCATCGCACGTTGATAAATAATAATAATAATAATAATAATATACGAAAGAATATTCAAGGAAAAATTCCAAAAGATCGGAGTTGGTACGCCGTTAAACAAATATTTTTTTGCAATGTAAATTATACGTGCGTATTTATTTTTATTTCCTCGTTTTACGAGCTAAACACGGAGTAAATAACAAGCAAGCAAAGCTTTGCAATTGACACGAGACAAATGACGAGAAAAATCATGATCGTTGAATTTGCAAACCCGACGAGATCCGTACGTGCGTTTATTTTCGAAAGAAAAAAAATTAATTATTTATCGTCAAGCGTAGGCGGTGAAGAATTGAAGAGCGCGGTGTGCACAAGCCGGGGTTGGAAGCGTTAGGGGAGGCGATGAAAAGTGGAAACGAGAGGACGAAATGAACCATGAAATTAACGAACGGGTCAGGTATTCATATATATCCGTGTGACGTGTGTTTGCACGGGGTCGTACAGGCAGCTCGGCCAATTAATTATTTAAAACGCTCGGTGAACGCGGAAACAACGCGGCTGGATCCGGACACCGCTGATGCAGTGCTGAATCTGTATACGTGTATATGTCCGACACTGTATTCATGTTTCTTGCCCGAAGAGATGAACGATATGCACCCCTCCCCTCTCCTGCCCCACAACCCCAGGCCACTGGTGCTCATACTTCCCGACTCTCGACTCCGCATTCCATCTCGTCGCATTTCGCATAACACTTCCGTGTCAGCTACATGCCGTTTTCCACTCTCTATTCACGGTCCGAAAAAAGAGAAAAGATAAAAAGAATAAATAACTGAATAAAACAAACCCCCGTGTGCGCTCGGAATTAATTCAGACAGCAGGGATGAAAAGGATTAATCCGTCGTTGGCCAATGTCCGACAATTGGATTTTGTGCTAAATTTCGAAATGGAAGGTTTTCGAATTTGTCAGTAGAGAATTTATTCGCGAGATAATTGATGTAAATTTTCGTTGAATTATTTAATAATGATTCGTGTAAATTAGCGATGCAGAAAAATTTATTTCTCGCGCAGAGTTTTCGTTTAGAGAAATTAACGAGAACCGCGCAACAATGTAAATCCGGATTTGGGATTGTGAAAAATGGTGAATGTGTCTGGCGTTGCGGTAACCCATAGAACCGCGATACGCAGCGGATAAACCAGACAAAACTCTCGTATTTGCGATTCTCCGAACAATGAGCGAAGCCGTCAATATGGTTTGGCGAAACGTGGTAGCGTGATTCAAACGATGCTATAACACGCTGGCGGAGGTGGCGAGAGGGGACGGGGAAGGGCTGTAGCAAACGTAACAACAAACGAGGAAGCGCGAAATGGGAAAAATATTCGCCCGGCTGTCTGTCGCCGCAGTTGCACATACGAAGAGCTCGGTATTGCACTGCGCAACGTGTGTCGATGATGTGCAAGCACGCAATAAAGGTAAATCCGACGAAGCTTCGAACGTTGCGCCTCGAAAATACGTGAAATAGCAATTTTATTTCGTTCGCGAAATGATAAAACTCGGCTTGATCAATCGTATTAATAATCAATTCATTAATCTATTATATTCCGGGGACGGTATAGATATATTGATTATTTATTATATATGGTTATATATTTAAGTATATCATAAAATCATTGAATAATAACCCTCGCTTAATATATAAAAATCGTCTAAATTATGATCATCATTAATTGATCTCAATCATCGACTATCAATTTATAATTAATCGGACAAATAAGCGATCGATCGATCATATACGTATATTCAAAAATCCATATGTACAATGTATGTTATACGTATATGAAGATAGTAAAATAATTAATCAATTGATTTAAGGGTGACATTTATATTTACCGGAAACATCGATTTCAACTGGTCAAATAATTTCCGTCGAGTGTTAATCGAATAAAAAATGTATAAAATATTTACGTAACCTCTCAAAATAGTCCGATCGGGCTCACATTATTCCCTCTTTATGTATACCCCATATTGTATATTCCAAATCCAAGAACTACCAAGAATTTCGTCCCGTGAGACACCCCAATCTTCGAATGTCTACTTCATCCGTCATCAATAAATCAAAATCTCACATCAATACCCTCACAGAGCAACGTCCCACGCACTCAACATCCATCAACCTTTATCAAACGGAAATATCTGATACTCGTGACATTTATTCGATTCGCCCATTCCGCCGTCGTCGACGTTGTCGTCGTCGATGCTGGTCCAGCGTGAAACTGCAGCCGAACAGGACGATGGTAAACACCGTTGAGAAATACCGGGCGCGGTACAAGCTTATCAAATCGTCGATATCCGGTTGGTCGGATGGTTCGTGGTCTCGTGGAAACTGATACGAAGATACTTCGCAGAGTTCCACCCACTGTGACTGTGAATTCTCTGTTCCCGTAGTACCTTTGTGGGCTCGTAACCCAGCAATTTGATATTTATATGCACGCCCCGGCACCGATGCTTGCGCTGCGAACACAAGTCCGAACGTAATATCCACGGACCGACAAACTTTGTGAACAACGAACGAACCTGCGGATGAAATTCCGTCAAACCTCGCCCTCGGGAGACGAACGAGGGCGAAGCGAGAGAGGAAATAGAACAAACAAAAGGGATATTCAAAACTACCGTACAAGCTGTGCATAATTGAGGACATTTCGAGAGTTCGGACTCGAAAATGTCGAACGGAGTTTACGGGTGTCGTACGTGAAGCCCAAACAATGAACTTTGACAGGGTTTCGTGTCGTTCTGTTCTGAATTCCGGTGGAAGATTGACCGTCGCCGTCGGATGACTGTTATCGAATTTATTGAATTGTCCGGTTTGGCGTAGCTGCATTCATATACATTGTAGAGGGTGCATGTAATTGGGGTGTAATTGGCTTGTGATGTTGCAATGGACGAATTTATTCGTGCAATGAACGACTTATAATTTTACGAGGATTTGCTCGGTCGATAAGGAAAAACTGTAAAACATTGATCTCGGTGGTGATTGATTTATTGAACGAAATACGAGAACGATTGACTGCGGCGGGAGTTTCTACGGTCGATTGTTCTCGTATTATTTCCCCGACAACGGGAGAAAACATTGAGTTCAGGATTATCTACTAGCCTTACATCACGATCGCAACAATAACGATGCAAAAAATCACGTAGATAACCATACGGTGGTAAAACGTAAGCGATCAATATACACATGAGTCTCCATCATGGAATAATGGAACAAATGTTATCAGGATTTCCGAGATTGAACGAAGGCGTTCCAATTTCCATTAAGGACTCCTGCGTTCGTCTGTGGGTGTGTGTGTTTCCCCTGAAGTATTCCACATCCGAGGTTCGGGGTCTCAGCCACACACACACAAACGAGCACATACGAGATTTGCCAGCAACATGCAATTATCGCTTACCCAGGGAGACAACTGCATCAACCACTCGTCGCGACGGATTCACGGACCGTGACTCAACGTTTCTCGATGCTCATTCATTCCGTAGTACTTGAGCGACCCGGCGACATGTGTATGCACACACACACACATGTATGGGGTTTTCCACGTCTAAGCGGACGGTCAACACCCTGATTTCTGCCGGTTTCGTTGATAATTTTTTTTTGGCTTTCATTTAAACCCTAAAATCCTCCCAACTCTTATCCAAAAGGTTGGATTCGCTTCCATCCCTTGGAAAATTAATAACTACCTTTAAATAAGGAAAACCATACTTCGACATTATTGAAAAGTTTAATTTTCGTTATGATTCCAGTAGGTTCAAAAATGTAGCCAACATTTCAAAGTGGGGTCTTTGTTGCAACAATTTTTAAACATTTTTTTTTATAATTTCTGATAAAAATATTATGAATTCCTTTATTATTATGAAAAAACCAGGGCTGTTTTAGGGGTGTTCAAAACGAATGGCAAAAGAAAGATCATGAGCCGAATCGGTAGTGGTCGAAGTTTCAACGGTCCGATTTGCCGTGGAATACCTCATACACCACGAGTGTGTGTCGAACAAACGAGCTAAGTACACGTCTCCACGCGTTCGCAACGCTTGCCAGGTTGAACCATGTAGTGGTGACAGTAGGCGAAGCCAGTCCTCGCGGGGGTTCCTGCGGTTGGGATGCTCGTTAACCGCGAGTCCTTCATACAAATGTCACGTCGTGTGCTTGCTCTGATTCATGCGGCATAAGCTTGCAACGTGGATTCACGATGCCACGACAATTGACCCCGCTGTATATTACGTTGGAATTTCTCGAGGGATAATATTAACCCACGAGTCGGAACTACGTCATTGACAGATCATTGGCCACTCGAGAATCTTTCGTTACGTCACCTTCTGGCCTTATCAAAAGCGATGATTACCGCTGTCGCAGACATGTCGATATCGAAGCTGCAGAGTAAGCTTAAAAAAGAAATTTTGCTAATGAAAAAAAAAAATGACTGCAATGAAAATAAAAATAAATGATTTTTAAAAAACGGATTTATAATTGACATGTTTGCTTTTAACGATTCTCGATATTCCGGATTAACTCGACCGGATGCGCAAAACTACACCGGAAGCCAAATTCCATTTAACTGGCCGTTGAATGGCAAGTCTGCAATTTTTTTCATTCGTTTTTCAACAATTTTTTTTTTTTTTGCACATTTTTTTTATCTTCATTTTTCTATTCATCCCCGTTTCAACCGTTGCTGCCTGTCTTGTTTTACTTTATATTTTTCGTATTTCGCCTTTTGTACCGCCCGAATAACAGCCCGCTCTTTCTCTCTCGTGTCTTTTTCCCTAGTCTCTGTCCCGTTCGCGCATATCCTACACTTTCACCCTCCATGACCGGAGTTACCAACGCCCAACGTTGCTCTCCACGTTTCTCCCGGTGGTCTCCGTGCTTTCGCAGATAAACAACACAAAAGCCTGCAAGCATTTCGTTCCCGGTTGCATCCCCCGTTTGAAACAACAGCGGGCGTGGCTCGAACACGGTTTCACGACAGATAAAAAAACCATTTAAAAACAAAAATAAACCCGAAAAAAAAAAACAAACGAAAGAAGACAAGGAAAACAAAAAAACGTTCGGTCCGCGCGCATCACAGCACGACTGGTGACAACGACGAGCCTGAGGGTGGGAGATCGAAAAAGTCGAAATGGGGAAGGGGAAAGTTACGGCGCATCCTGACATTGCTCGTGGGACGGACGACGCGTAACCTTTTTTTACGTTTAAAAAAAAAAAACGACAACAAAAAATGTTTTTCCTCACTGACGTCACCAGTGTATCCTTCCGTACATCCAGTTTTGACGATTGGGACGCGATTTTCATTCGCAATTTTGTGGGGCGAAAAGTGCTTCGGTCTGTAATTTTTTTTTTTTTTTTCAATTCTGTTATGATTTTTCGGCCCATCATTCGCTGTATGTGAAACCGATGGAGTGGCCAATATTGGCCAGCATTGGCAGCCCATATTGGGCCAGCACGGGGCCGTGGTGGTAGCCGAAATTGGCCATCATTAGTAACCCATATTTGGCCAGCATTGGGCCGGCATTGACAATATTGACCAATATTGGCCACTTTCTCGCTCGTGTGGACGATCGCCAGATGTCAAAATGGGAGTTCGGAAGCTCAGCCGACGGAGCAAGAAGTTTAGCGCAAGCTCGCCGAATGTACACCCGCGCCCATGGTGCCGGACGTCTCTGAACGCCATCCGTCTCTAAAACCAAGACAAATTACTTCAACAGCCTCTTCAGAAGCAACGCAACAGAGTCAGAAGTCGTTGGGATAGAAAAAGACCGGGCATTTTGTTGATAAGTCGGCGGACGTCAATTGCTTTTTGGTGGCGCGCTCGGCGGCAGTGGCAATGTCTGGGAAAAAATTCATTTTCACAATTCCCACCGGATGGCTGAGGGATGGTGAAGGGGAGGGAAGGGGAGGCCATCCATAAGAAGAATCCTTTGAATTTTTAATGGTCGAGTGTCTCGGCCGCGTCTCAAGAGAATAAGTCGCGAGCTTGCACTGTACGTTCGCAGGCCCCAGACGTCTCGAGATTGTCCCTTACGCAGTGACCTTTCCTTATCAAATGTAAAATTGTAAATTTTTACGTCGGTATGAAAAAATTCTGGAAGGAAGATCTCTCAATCAACCATTTTTTTTTCTCTGGTATCAGGAAATTTGGAGTTCGATCGTCGGATTGATTATTTTAACTTTTGAGTATCGTAAATCAATCGTAAGTCATATGAATTTATAATAATTATATTATGATATATATTTATAATAATTATATTATGATATATAATTATAGTAATTATATTATGATTATATAATTGTAGTAATTATATTATGATACTATAATTATAGTAATTATATTATGATTATATAATTATAGTAATTATATTATGATTATATTATGATATAATAATAATTTGAATTAATGACGAAGTATAAATATTATTATTATTATTATTATTATTTAATTTATTATTATTATTATTATTATTGATAACAAAATAACATAAAAAATGAAAACCACCGATTTTCCGTTCATTGACGGTGAAAATTGTTTAGAACGCAACCTTCGATCTTTTTGAATGAAAATAACCCAGCGCACAAAGCCTTTCATATTTTCTATTGAATTCCGAGGGTAAATATATTTCGACGCTGTATCCGATAACCAGCAGCAGCAGCGGCAGCATCGCTGGTCGACTGTGCGATATCCTTACGTACACCATTTGCCTCGACCGACTGATGCACTGTAACACGTAAGGATGTTGCGACCCGAAGCTGTGCACGTGTACAATTGTACGTCGACCTGGAACAATATCCGACGAACGTATTTATCCAACGGAAAACAATGAGAATTAGTTGATGCGGAAACAATGCGGAGAAACGCTCGGTGGTTCACGAAACCATCTACTCACCCCCCCGGCGAACCAACATCATCCTCGAAAGCACTGGGGCCTTTTATCCCATGCGCTATTCCCGGCGAGCAGAGCGAAAGCTCCGAGTCTCGGTGAAGGAATCGTCGCGGTCTAACTCGTTACGCCACGTTGGATTCGCCGACGTCCACGTCCGACCGAGACACGCCCCGGGGCTGTACTCGACGTAACGGAATCTTGTTGAAATGTATTGAGAACCGGTAACGCGGAAATGCGCAGTCTCATTGGTTCATCCGAGTACTCGCTTATTGCGCTTTTAGAGGCCAAAAAGAAGAATTATTTTGGTGACGAAAATAGTGACGACGATGGTGGAAATGAAAATGTGTATCCGTGGGTTCACGAAAGATCGGGAATGATCGGGGAAAAGGTTCGCAGAAGAAATTATCTTTGGGTTGCTCTGGACATTGCGGGATTTTATTCGGATACTGAATTTTATGGGGAAATACATATTTACCACATTCACTTGGGGTTAGAATATTGATGAATAAGTTACGAATGCGAAGGAAAATAAAGCTGTATCATTTATATGGATTCGAAGAATTGTGAAGTTTTATTTCATAAAGTTTAAGCTTCAATAAATTGGAAATATTAATTTTTATTTATTTTTCTGCTATCTGCTATACATTTCGAGTTTTTAAGTTTTTAAAATTTATTTACAAATAAGAATCGAGTATGTATTCGTTTTTTCCACTCGATATCCATGGCACAATGGTTGGTGTACTTCGGCATAATGATACAGCGATCCGTCGTATCGCGTTCAATGCGATTACGTCGGTTCTATAAATTGAAGTTGGAAACCGGTTTCACGGGACAGTTCATCGCGCTCGGGGAACCTTATTTCCGTTACTGGGGCAAACGCTGTGGTAGCAGCGACCGAGAAAATCCTCTGCTCGAGGTCCGGCTTCCGTTTAAGGGCGAGTATAGGAAAAAAACGAAGAAGAAACGAAGAAAGAAGAAGAAAAAAACTTTCGCCGATGCTCTTAAATGCTTATCGATAGCGAGAGAAGTAGATAGTCAGAGAGAATGTCAAAGCCTCGAGACATCGAAGCTCTCAAGAGTTCCCGAGTACGACTTAATGTTTTCGCTTCCCTCAAGTCTATCTATCTTGAAATTAAATCACTAGAAAAAAATTGGAAAAAAAGAATACAATTTTCTCTGCAACCGAAGTCGAGTAAATTCCAATCAATTCGAAAACAAGATTATCAATGAGTTAGTCAATTTCTTCGATAGACACAAATCAAGCTTTCTGTTTTTTCACAACCGTTGTTTTTTATATCCGTAACAGAATGTATAACAACAAGTACTGATAATATATCGTTAATATTAATTCATAATCATAATAAATTCAAATCTAAAAATCAATTCAGCGTTAATCAATAACTAAATAGCGCCTTAAGATGGTACAAGAATCGAACTGTAGACAAAAGCGACTCTCCGAAGGGTGTCATCGCGAATTGATAGAGTCGACAAGTCGCTTTCAACGGCGCAAAGGTAAATTATGCAGACGTTGAAGAGGCGAAGAAGGCCTCGCGTACTCTACGGCTTCGCCCGGGGTCCGACTTCCTCGGGGCGCTTGCGAGTTTTCTCGGGGCTCCTCGGTTGAATTTACACCACGACTGTGCATCTACTCCCGAAGCCAAACGAACAGCACCGTGCAACAAGCCCGGTCCGTTCGTCGGTACCTCTTCTATAATACCTTCGAACACGTCCCCTCAAGCAGCGGCTCATGTTATCATAGCTTTTGTACGTTGAATACGCGAGAACTCTAATTAAACGAGACAAATGCGTCCGTGCATTCGTGAAAATACAGCCCGGAGATGTTTTCCGACACTTTTGTTGTAGTTGCAAAATATTTTATGGACTTATTGCGAGCTGTATTGTTGTACGTAATTGTGTGAAGTTTCGTCGTAATTTTGACGTGTATGAGAAATTTGTGGGATGTCTAAAGGATTTGAATGTTGTTTGGATGATAAAAGAATTGAATGGGTTTTATTATTATTATTATTAATATTATTATTATTATTATTAATATTATTATTATTATTATTATTATTATTATTATTATTATTATTATTATTATTATTATTATTATTATTATTATTATTATTATTATTATTATTATTATTATTATTATTATTATTATTATTATTATTATTATTATTATTAAATTATTTATAGAATAATGATAATTAAAAATTATTGACTGCGCTTACTTGATGAATTCCGAGCCCTCAAGCGACGAATTTGCAAATTATCTTCTTCGATCTTTTATAAAATGTTGACTCTCTTCTAATTATAACTTATATTTTATCCCTCATCTTTTTTCCCCTCGGCAAATCTATTATCAATCGAATTATATATTTTTTCGGGTTTTTCGAATCAGTTTCACGTAATTTCTTCCCCTATCGCATATCAATTGATTCCATGGCTCACGTGATGGACTGAATTTTCGTTTTTGCTTATCCCAGTTAAACAAACGTGAATTTAAAATTGGCATATTTGTGTTCGATTATCATCATAGCTGGTGGACCCGCCGGTTTCGTCATCGACCGTTGCGCGCTCGTATTTAAGCTTCGATAGTCCGCAAGTGCACTCACATTTCGTTCGCCGAAGCACCAACATTCACTGTGCGTAAACATTTGCAACGCGATGCGCATATTAATTTCGTTGAGCGTTACCGTTCCAACCCCGGACGAGAGGTTTATCGCGCGTGCTCGCTTTCGGACGTTTGCATTGCCTGCGATACAAACGCATTAATTCCGAATGAATACCATCATACCTGTCAATTCGCAAGGCCACCTCGCACGGACTAATGGCGTCCTGGAAACATCAGTTTAAAGCATATGTATACAGAATCCATATATATATAAATTTATATATACAATACCTATATAATACCGCAATATGGAATTTGAAAAAAAAGTTCGAAACATAACAATAAAATATGATATCAATAACAATAATAACAGTAATCATAATAATAATAAGAATAATAATGATAATAAGCGAATAAAATAAGTGAAGAAGATAAAATAATTTCTAATGATAAATAAAATAAAAATGCACACCAACGGATAGATCGATTAGGTTTACCATGCAAATGTCATCGCACCGGGTGCGATACGGCAAATTCGGCCTACGAATTGCTCCACAAAACCGCTCTTACTCACTGTACAAGCAAACTCTATATCGGAAAAAACATTTGAAATCCCTCGAAATATGATTATTTTTTATTGTCACATCGAAAATCGATAAATTGCAAAATCGTCTGCGGCGCGAATAAATCAACTTCCTTCCTCCTTCCTCCACTCATTGCCAAAATACATATAGAAGGATTGCTATAAAATAAACGAAAGATCATATTCAAACCTGAATTTTTAGTCGACGATGTACAATTTTTAATATTCCCGAATATTCCTACAAAATAATTTGTACGTTAATTTTGGTTGTGATACGATTGCTTGAAACCGCGTTCGATGATGTGTGTATGTGTGTGATCGTGGTCGTGGGCGTAGGAGCGACTATACCGTGCTTGGGTGGGAGAGGGAGGGCGGGGAGAATCGTTGCACGAGCACGAGGAGGTTACCGCGTGATTCCGTGCAATTAGTCATCGGCTTACTTTCCCTCGGAGACCCCCCGAGGGGGAAGTTTCCCTCTCGCGAGTCTCTCGTGCATTCTGGATAAGTGAATTTAACTCGTTGACTTCTCCTGTGGCACCGGCGCTGCGGAATATGCTGCCCTGCGCCAAAGCGCGGCTACCGGCTTCGAGGCGTCGGCGTTACGAGGTTGCACCCGGGAATCATTTCCGAAGAATGTACGACAATTGGAATTCTTGTACGATGAATAAGGGACGAGCTATGAGAATACAATGAGAAAAGACCTGAAGGGGATGTTCGAAGCATTGTGCGTATATGTATGTAAATAATTGGAATTTTTACATTTCTGTAATAATTATTAAAAATTTCCAAACCATGCAAGGAGGGTCTGTAAAATGGTACTATAAAAATCCTAATTGCTTCACAATAACTAATCACAGTTTTTTGTTCAGAAAAGTATTTCAAACGAATTTTCATTGAACGACTACTCACCCTAGAAGCCAGTTTACAGGCATAACTCATAAGCCCAACGTCGCTCTTTTCGTCTCCATACAGTCTCTACAGTTTTCATCGAAGCGTTTTTTTTATTTTCATGTTTTTTTGTTATTCACGTCTTTCGTTCACTTCAATTGTCTATTTCATGTGCGATTTGCTCGATCAAATGTTCGCCCTATTCACTACTGCACAACAAGGGTGCGTCGAAGTTCTGCAATTTTTTTTTATTCCACGACGTTTCCCAGCTCACGGAGGAGCGTCATTGTTTGCGAGATGTGCATTCGTCCCGTCGAACTCGAGGAAACTGAACCGATTGGCGCAGCTGCAGCTCGGGTTTCATCGTGTCGGCGACGATCGACGATTCAGGGGGACGGAGAATTACCGAACCAGAATTCCAAATCGAATCAAACCAATCGATCAATTCATAAACGTCGATTGACATCCAGCCTCGTGCATCAAAGCCTGGCTTTGCGGAGCTCTGCAAATCGTAATGTGCACGTCGGTATGGAGAATATTCGGTACGCGGAGAGGGGCTGAGGGGAAGAGGGGGAGATTTGCGATTAATAATCGTGAGTTCAAACGAAATACTTTTGTAATCGGATGGGACGTGAGTGGATGAGACTGATTGACGTTGCCGGAGCCGCACGTAATAATATACATAGTACTCAGCGTTGTTGACGGTAAATACCGTGGGCTGATTTGCTTTTGTCGAACGTATTTGAAGGGGATTTCATGCTGCCGGATCGTGTGAATATTACGGTTGTTACGGTCAACCTCGAACTGTTGGAACGACAACATAATTCTGGTTAGTGACAATTGTTCGAAAAATTTGTCACTTCGATCATGCACATTTGTTCCTTAACAATCGATTGACACGCTGCTATAAAGTTTGATATAAATCAATTATTGTTGTTCTAGTTATCTGCTCTTCATTTTATTATTGCATTGATTGATTTATTATTATTATTATCAGTAACGAAACTCGGGTGGAAAAACATGTTCATACGAGTGTCCAATATCCTTCAAATTATTTACTCTTATTATTCTTGTTATTATCATATTTATTAATTATTACTATTATTCATATTACCATCATTACCGAAAATTGGGTATAAAAATATTTCGCCCCAAGTATATCTAAAACCCTCAAGATTTTCAACTGACTAATGTAATTATTATAACAATTATATTTCAAAATATTATTATAACCAGCATAATTATTATTCCCATAATTTGTATAATTAACGGAGCTTAGGTAGAAAAAAAATTACCACGAATTTGTGTTTAATTTTTTTTTGGTACTTTTTCTCCTGCAGCTTCTCATTTTCACGACTGTCTATAGCCTCTCAACCCCGCGATGTTCCCTCGACCGACATTCCGCGCCACACGATCGAACCCCACGGGGTAGTCTTGCACTTACACCCTCATGTGGTTAATATACGGTACACGGCATACGGCTTACGGTATCCAAGTCGAGCAGCGGCCCGTGCGTCCCTCGTCCCATCGGCCAAGTGCACTCGCCGAGCAATGTTGCTGTGGGCACGGTAGGCCCGCGCACTACAAGCTATTAGGCAAATCCAATTAAGGAACTACCACGCACCCTTCGCCGTACGAATAGTCACGAGCGCGGGGATTTCTCGTTCGGTGCTCAGCCGCACGTGGGTAACGTGTTACGATCGTGATTACTATATGTGACGAAAATACCGCCCCCTCTTCCTTTCCTCATCGTCCCCTTCGTTGACCCTTGACGTAGGGAGGGAAGGCAACGATGTGGTACTACGCATGACGCAGTTCTCAAGCCGTACTTCAATCTATATCTCCGTAAAAATGAGATTTTACTGAGGCTGTTTACATCGTAATACATTTTTATGAAATTGCCGGAATGATAAATCATCCCTAATGTGGCAACTAGGGGAAGGGCGTACCTACAGGCAATCTGTAAAAGACGATTTTTTTATTTTTTTCAATTTTTGTGTTATTTTTCTAAATATTTATTCCTTATTTTTTCAAATTATTTTATTTTATTCAGATTTTTGATGTTATTGAAATTTTTTTATTGTAATTTTTATTCAATAATCAATGATCTCTTAATTATTTCCCTAATGTGACAACTAGGGGAAGGGCGTACAGGCAATCTGTAAAAGACGATCTTCATTTTTTTCAATTTTTGTGTTATTTTTCTAAATATTTATTCCTTTTTTTTCAAATTCTTTTATTTTATTCAAATTTTTTATGTTATTTAAATTTTTTTATTGTAATTTTTATTTTTGTTATTTTCTTTTTTCCTCATGAGTATTGCACAATTCTGTGTACGCATAGTTTTTGTTCGACGATGCGGACATGTCCTCGAAACGAAATGGGAATAAGCGTCGACTGTGTTTTTCCACCCTGTGGGAGTTCATTGAGTTTGCCACTTGTGCGCGGGAGTCAGAGACCCCGCCGTCGAATATCTCGCTTTTGCTTCTCCGCTCGCTCGCGCGCTATTGCCGCAAAACAACTTGCTTCGTCCCGCGAACCCACCGACAAAGCGCAATGTACGGCCAATATAACTTTCGTTACATCGCCCGATGGACCATTCGATACAATTTTCCCGACGCGGAATAAAGTTTTGAGGTTCTCCCGTGAAAGCCGGGTTGGGTTTAGAAAACTCGTTCGAGTTATTGTCGATCGGGGAATCGACGTGTTTCCGAGTGTTTTATGCTGGGAACGATTGCGAGAAATGCTTGTGGCGCGTGTGAGAGAAATAATAATAACAATGTTGAACCCTGTCGAGTCAAATTTCGAGGGGAATTTTTGTTTTGTTAGATTTGAAAAAAAAAAACATGAACCGGAGGGGGTTGTGCAATATTAAAAATTATTGACTACATAAACAATAATAATTATATGTAATAATAATATAATTATTTGATAAAATTATTATTATTATTATTATTTTTATATATATTAATAATAATAATTAATATTATTATTATTATGAATATTAATGATAATAATTAATATAATATGATATACAATATTTCATAAAATAACAATTATTAAATTAAATATATAATTATTTGATTAAATAAACAAAATTGATCGAGATTTATCGAAAAATTGAATTAAATTAAATAATAATAAAAGTTGCAAATGATTTGCTGTAGCGCACAATTGTCCTGCTTCGATCTTCGACCAATGGGCTTCCAACCCTTCTCGCATTCCGTGTCGTTCTCCTCAACAAGCTAAATGGGCCATGAACGTAACTCTATTAGTAGTCGGTCACACGCGTTCGTCGTTCGGTCAACCCGATCGATCTCGCACAGTCGCCAATGGAACACCATCCTCATCGTTTAACACTTCTCGTCCGTCCAACGTGAAATATTATTTTTCAACGACGTCAACAATCATGTGAGACACATTCCTTCATGACGCCCAGACGTCGCCTCTCAATTGATCTTTATATTCGCTCGTGTTACGTCTTCGCGTATACATAGAACAAGAACAGTCTGCTTGAGCAAAAATTAAAAAAGATCAATTTTTCTTCGCTATTCTTTTGCCAATGAATCAATAAATCTATTTTCATCCGAACAAATAATGTAAAAATTATCGCCTCTTTTTGTCATAAAATATAATTTTAAAAAAAATTATATTCGTTCCACTATTTTTGTTCATTTCAATATTCTTAGCACAATAAATCACAATAAATTTCCAGCACGGGATATTCAAAGAGCCAGAGAAATCTCGTTTTCCTTTGATTCTTCGCTCAAAATGGAAACATTCTTCCTGAACTTGCCACTCGTCGATGGAACGAAAGTAAAAGAATCGGACAGAAAAAAAAACCCAAATAAAAGCCTAAGTAAAAGAAAAAGAAATACGAGCACATATGATATGAGAATATGAGTATGAGGAATATGAGAAATATGGGTATGGGAATATGATTGTACTCATAACATCACGCTTCGTTGCATTTGGAAACATCTCATTGATCTCAGCTCGTTCGCAACGTCGTGATCTGAAAAGAAGAAAAAAATATTATTCTCCTCGTGTTTTTCTTCTATTGCCTTTTTCCACCCTTACTTCACTCGAGTAGCGCGATTGTGCTATTCGAGTATGGTAACCTCACAGGGAATGTCGGGGTAGCGATCGAAATTTACACAAAGAAGATGAAAAAAAAAAAATACTCGTCTCACTTACCTAGCCAGCGAGGACGACATGATTGGTGGTTGAACGATACTGCTGGGTGAAGTGCTCTTTCATGAAGTTCCACATTGACGAGAAACCATGATAAAAGTTCTTGTACTTACGTGGATCGTTGACAGACCTGAGGAAAAACCGTTTTTGTATCGGAAAAGTTAGGTAACTTAAAAAGTTTAGAATATTTATGGGATATGGCAAATGGATTTTATATTGCGAGGGTGTCTCATAGGGAAAAAATATTGGGTACTAGCCCAAAACTAGCATCGCTCGGTTTAGTTAATTACGAAATATATAATATCAGAATACATTTGACTGAATCTGAGGGCAATTGGATTATTTCCATTAGGCATGATAAATATTATATATTATCCGTAAAAATTATTCCTAAAAATATTTTTTGATCAAAGATAGCAACAAAGACGAAAAAACGCCTAAAAATTCAATTACCAATTACTCACTGAATCTACATTTTGTTCAAAGTCGAATTTTCTATTCAAATAAAATTTCCATCTCAACAAACTGTTCTTCGTGATACTTCCGGAGATCGTAAAGGTTAGTTCGATGCAGTCTCCGCAACGTACATCGAGTGAACCGAGCGAGATTAAAGATTTCGAATTCCGTATCGTGTGGCAATCACAGAACTCGATCGTCACGATTGAACTTTGACGAGCTGGTATTAGGTATCGGTACTCGGCGATGGTTGGCTAAATTATAGGGGTCTGGCACGGGGGTTGTCGGAGTGGATCTATTGTGCTTCTCTCGTCGCGGCCTCGCTCATGGGTCACCGCCGGATTTCCGCCGCGAGCACACGGTCCAATGAGAAAACGGACAATGAGTTCCGATAAGCCCGCGAGCAAAGGACTATCGACGTTGAAGCCCCGTAGTCGAAAGCAAATTGACTGTAGACAATGAGCTATCGGCTGCCAGCGAAGACGTGAAATTTACTGTTTGGCGAACACGCGTGTGCCAGATCGAACGAAGTATTTTCTTCTCGAGTACCGCTTCGGACCTTCGAATAGGTCCGGAGTCTGCGAAATTGTTCGACGAAATTTTATTGGAATTCGGGAAATGGAGTTAAAGACAAGTAGAGTCGATCTCAGAAACGCTCAAACCTTAAGCTCATCAATGAAGAAGTCATATATATTCAATAATATATTTAATATTGACATATATAATAGTAATACTAATAATATTTATAATAATAATAATAATAATAATAATAATAATAATTATAATAATTTAATATTATTATCATTATTAAATATCATATATATTATTATTATATAACAATAGTGATAATAATTAATTAATAGCAAGAATAATAATCACTATTAATTATTTATTTATTAATAGTAATAATAATATTAATTATATTGTTATTATAATATATAATATCATAGTATTAATAATAATGATATTATTAATACATTGTACGAAAAAAAACACATTACCTGAGACAAAAGAGAGCTAAGCCCAAAATAGACACCGAAAGAGACGTAAAATTAATTGAAAAAGGTGACTTTTGCGGAAAAATGTCTGACCACAGATTTACCGTACCATTGAATCATTGCCGGTACAATTAACGTCTATATGTCGTCTACATATCCCTTGGGACGAAGATCAATCGCCTCGCCGGCAGTTCGGGTCGTTCCATTGCATCAAAGCCATCCTTTTCCGCGGACGTCACCGAAGCCCGACGCCGGCCATTCACAGCCCGTTGCCATCGCCGGATCATTCATTCGATTTTCTTTTGCCTCATTCGCATCACTCTTTGACGACCAAAGCTGCTTTACGACGACGAAGTCTCCCTCGATTTGTCTTCGTACCAAAGATATATTTTTTTCTTCCGTTTTACCTTTCTGGATATGATTTTCATCGATTTTTCGTGGAAGTTAACGATGAAAGGATTAAAATGCCGTTCCCGGGACGGACATTCGGTATTTTATGAAATTTTGATTATTTAGATGACGAAATTCCCACAAAATTCGGGGAAAATAATAATGAGCTCGAAAATCGACATTCAACGTTTTACAATATTTTATATTGTCAATTGCATTAATATTATGTTTGCCTTCTTATTTATCAACTCTAAATCCAACTTAAAAATGAACGTTTAATGTTTTATAAGATGTAATATTTTTTGTTTCATTCGTCATCTTTTTTTTCTTTTATTATTCTAAATGCAAGAATCAACATTCAGTCATTCACAATTTTTTATATTGTCAATTGGACAATATTAATTTTTTTGGTCTTATTTTCGTTTGATTGCAGATCGAATTTGATTCGTGAAAATACAGTCGATGTTGGTGACTATAACGTTATCGAAGATCGAAGGAGACCGGAAAAAAGAACGATGCGTTGATGCCACACTGGCGCCGCACCGATGACCAACCCGCCGCCGTCGTTCCATCGAGGGAATAACAGAGCAACATCGGTATAACGCAACGACGACGCGGAACGCCTCCTCACCGCGACGGTAAGTACGATATCGCCGAGACAACGAAAAGAAAAACGTTAGAAACGTTACGTCCTTTTCGACTTTATTCCTGCGGGACGGCGTTTCTCCGTTTGCTTTCGAAATTCCGGTTCAATCCTCTCCCGTTTCAAGATATACCGAAAACACCATTGCCGTTGAGTGTTACACCGTGGACTGCATCACAACGGTGTTGCGAAAAACACTCGGATCGTCGCAATCCTCCCTCGTTGGTTCCACCCTTGAGTCGATAACAGCTATCTGTCCTGATACTCGTTCGTGAAACCGTTCGATATTTAACGTACAATGAAGGAAAAAAAAGTACACGAGAGTTTCGAGAAATAGAAGAAGAAAAAAAGATTCTTTCCGGAAGAGCAATGTCGATTCTTTTATGATACATCGTTGACCTTTCAAACGATTCCATTTTATCGTCGAAAAATCAAAACATCGAAAGTCGAAATATTTGAGTGCTTTTTATTTTTCGATAAAAAACGATTACGCAATTTCCACGTTTGAATGTTTAAATTGTTCAATTTATTTACTTTGTTCATTTCATTAACGAGACATCAAAAAAAATCTTTCCTTTATCTCTAGCTTACTCGACTATTTTTTCAAAAATATCGTCGACAAAATCAATACTTCGAAATTTCCACGGTTAGATGTCGAAATTATTCCATATTTATCATTTATATTCCGTTTGAAAATGACAAAAACAATTCTTTTCGTCTGTCTGTCGCTTACGAAGCTAAATAAAGTTCGGAGGTTCATATTTCGGTGGAAACCAGTCTAGGGCACGAACCCGGCGTGTGAATATTGCAGCAAAATATCCTGCGCGAAAAAATTCAAATGGCGAAAAATAATACTTCGACCCGAGGCTTGCTGCGAACTACCGTTGTACCAGGGTACACAAGACGCCCGGAATATTCGCCAGACCCGGAGTCGACAGACACTACCCCGAACCTCGCGTTACGTGTAAAGCCACATTCTCTTAAAACGCCCCCCCCCCCTCCCGCCCGTGGGCCAAAAGCAGCCAGACCCGAGAGAACAGCACGTCGGATAACAGAATAAAGATTCTTGGGTGAACAGCGCACAACATCTAACGGAAGCCCTTGTGAGCGTGCTGGCACGTCGGGTATTACATTCCCAACAAGCCACCCCCATCCACCCCCGTACTCGTTTTTCCGTCGACTTTACGAGATTTCGAGAATTGTGTTGAATAAGTGAGCATTCGTATTAAGGCTACCTCAGGATTGAGGTAGCCTCTCAACCCTCTTCCAGCGATATAGAAACAATTGTAACTCTTGCGTTTTTTAAATTGCGATAATTTTTTTCTCAGAAACTCGTAGAGGACTGAAATTTCCTCCCTTTACATTTTTAGTCTAGATTATTTGGGCGAAAATGTCCACTTCATCCCGAGACAGAGAGTCGAGGAAAAAACGCTTAAGCTGCCAGTACTGATTAATTAATTGCGAGTCCATAGTAAATTCATGCTGCATTCATTTGCGATCGTTTTTTACGGGGATCCATGCCGTCCACCCCAAAACCCACTAAAAATAGACATTCCATCAAACTAATATAAAAAATCGAGATCTAAACTCGAACCATCGGATTTTCCGGCCCTAGAGAATGCCCTTAAACGATTCTCCATCATCCCGTTTTCGATTGCGTACACAATCCGGTACCATATGGCGCTTTTATCTCTGTCTAATGTGTTAATTAATCACGCGCATCCCATTCGGTCATGTCTGACAGTGTCATCGGATGCGATGCGTAGTTGTCTAGCGATCCCCAAACTGTGCGACCACACGCGTACACACACACTCACACGTACACGCGTGATAACAGGTTGCGCACACACGCCCCATCGATGCGTTTGTCGTCGTATACGCGCGTATATTGCACTGTGAAACGTGAAAAGCGGATATACGCGTATGCGCTTGCGAGTGAGCGCGCGCGGATGCGAGTGAGATGTTAGAATCCGCGTGCTTATTCGTACCTCAAACCTCAGTATCATCATCCCCCGGTCAACCGCAACGGGAAACTTCGGACGTAGCGCGTGCATTTGCAAACACGCCGGTAATGTATGCCTGTCACATCGGCTTCCACCCCGGACTGTCCGATGTACCGACGGGATGCATCGTTGCGGGGACGCCGTCACGTATGGCGCCACCGGTTCGTCCGCGGCCGAGCTTTGTTTCGCCATTACGTTGATTATGACTCACTGTGGCGGCATTATGGCACTACGCGCTGTGCAGCGCTCTCTTATTTCCGGTTTCTCGTCCGTTCAAAGGCTTCGGCCGCACGTTCGTGTCAGGACGTACGAGATGTGCCTTTCCGTGTTATCTCTCGTGTGTCTGGAGAAGAGGTGAACTCGGGATTATCCGAACTTCCACACACGACCTCAAACAGGTCGCGAGTTATTCGGAGTTTCCTCGTGGAAATGTGCGGTCGTGTTGGAGAGGATGTTGAATCGGTAGGTTGGTCGGCTGGGTAAAATGGTGGATGCGTATATACTACGGTCTCAGTTTGAGGCATAGCGAAGAGGTCTGAGCTGCGCAATGGCGCTGGTGCGAGCTTTGCGCAGCTGCCACGGTCGCTTATTGGCTCGGGGCTACCCCCACCACGCGGCTCGACTCCGGATTGGCTGTTGCGAGGTTTCCAACATCGAGGACGTAGTGTACATCGCACGCGCAGCCGAATAGTTGAAGGAAAGATTGAACAGATATGTCGAATTCCAGCCCGGTATGACTAAATGCGAGGGTTCGAAACTAGTACGTCGTTGAACGCAAAAATATTGCAGTCACAAAACTTTGATCCTCGTAAAATCATCGTACTATTTTAGCATACCTCCGACCTTATGCACCGTCGACGGGAATGAATATTTAGGAATGTGGTTCAGTCGGAAACGAAAAAACCAAGGAACGAAGCATTCTTCTCTATCCGACTGTTCTCGATGGCACGTCAAGGAAAAACGGCGGTACGTGCTGGGACGTAGAATCCGGGGATTTTCCTTCGCTCTACCTCGGAAATTCCTTCGTCATATTCGTACTTCGCTCTCGCGAATTTCCAGAGATATTACCTTCTTCATCGTGCGACAACCGTAAAAACGGAAAACCAACGAAGAAATTCATTCATCGCGAATTATTTGCTTTTCCAGATGTATCGCAGAGATTTAATTCTAATAATTGATTCGTGCCAATACCGATTTGTCGCCGACGGCGGGAAATTCATGAATGCGAACATCAAATCTCCGCTGACTTTTCTACATGAGAGTTGCACCGCAGTGCTATTTTTATGGGTCAAGCGCGCTGTGATTCATTTAATTTTCTTCGCTGTCGATACTCTCCGCGAGATCGGTATTGTCGGTCATGATTGCCGCTGTCAGGAAGTATGAATAATAGCTCGGTATTTTACTCTGAAAACCGTCGGCCCATGCATCGCATGTATCAGATTGCAGACAACGTCGCTCGTTCTTTCATTTTTTTTTCGACGTCAGTCTATTCTCTTCATTAATCGATCGTTTCATTCCGAGCGTCACAACACAAATGGCGCTTCTTTTGCTCGAGATTTCGAGACTCATCGGAGCTTCTCATCCGCACTTGTAATTCTACCCTGTTGTTCGTTTCACGGATATATCTCAATCAACGGATATTATCGTCATTACGATCAAACGAGGTACACAGACGGTTCAACTGTTATCGAATCAATCGTGGCAATTGCAATCACATCCTCACAAAGTGGGGCAAAATATGGGTCACGTCGTAATCAATTGCGCTCGGTCCACTCAATTGATCGAATTCCCTCAAAACCTCTGAATTAAATATCAAAAACGCATGATCATGAATCGTAAAAATGCAGAGGGCTTTGTTTCCGCGGGTCATTCGTGATTTTCAATTCCGGCAATGTTTTGTGTAACAGTACAAACAAAAATTGAGTATAAAAATTTCTGAAATTATGAAATTTATAATATTTAGATGAATAACCATATTCACGGCATAATTTTACCTTCCGCGAATGTTTGGACAAAGAATTCACGTCAGGACCTTTGTTTTTTTAGTATGTAACTCTGAAGTCGTAGAAATCATTATAATCAAAGTCTAGAATATAGATAAATTATAGAAAATATCAAAAATATCGTAGTAACTATCAAAAGAATCATCATTGCAATACGAAAACAGTAAAAATAACGTCAATAAATAATTACAACAGTTTTCATCAATTTTTCTCGTTAAATCCGAAATCCGGACCAACCACGGGTCTCGTAAAAATTGTCTCATCTTCCCCCGGTCGCTTTTTTTTTGCACCTAGACCTATACATAAATGAACTTGATATTAGACCGAGTATAAATGTTACCGTTTGTACGTAAACCCAAGTTGTGTTACGTCCCTCCCGACTCCATAACGTCTCTCTAGCCTCTCGTCGTCGTTTCTGAAACCGTAATGCTTACTTACCCTTACCGGCTCTTATGGGCTTACAGCCTCGGTCTTCGCCGCAAATACTACGTTCCAACGGGCGGAAATGACGCTCTTGGTAAGTTAGTTTCAACGGTCGACTGTACGGTAAACTCCGCGGCGAATATCCGCCACTCGGTGCAACACCGACACCCCCCGGCAACCCTCTCCACCCTCCCGCGACCGCTAAAGATTTACGAACGCGATATGCGGTCTGTGATACAGTTGCAAATTTCGTTGGTTGTAAAATGTGTGTTTTGTGCTCTTACAATCGATTATTGCTCACGCAGCGTGACTAGCGGGAGCAATAATCTATGTATATATATATAAATCTGTGGCAAGCAGGCAAAACCGAACAAGTCCATTTTTTTTAAAATCGATATTTTCGTTGTGTCGTTATATAGCGAAAACACGTTTTATGGACTTGTTCGGTTTTGTCTGCTTGCCACAGATATATTCGTCGCATCGTCGTTGCGTGTTTCATTCGCGAATTATGTTGGATAAACATTAATTCATGGTCGTTCGTTAATCGTATGATTTATGTGTTATCGCTTTACTAATACGCCTTTACCGATCTCCCCCTCACTTTGCCGTATCTACCGTCGGTCGACGACCGCAGCACGCCCGCTTTACCCGAGAGAAGAACGCCGTATCTACCTACTCGCGGTGAATACGTTAATCCGTCGCCGAGTAATTAACGTGTTAATGAGGTTACGATATTCTCCCGAGTGACCGATTTCGAATGCAGCGCACAGCATCTCCGTGATGTATAATATTTCTCTCTTTCCACCCTTACGTTATTTCTCTTTTATTTTTCTTACTTTTCGTAACCGCAGTAAGTTTGCGAGTGCCGTTGGGAATACAGAAATGACGATGGGGACATTAATATATATCATTCAATTAACTCACAAGATTTAATTCGGACCGTTGATAGTTCCGAGATAAACTCGATTTGTATAACATTGGCGGAGAAAGATTCGTTTCGCGTCGCGTAATTTTCGAAACCTAGGAATATTTTCATTAGCAATATTGCTTCTGATCATGCAGAAATTTATCGATGCAGTGAAAATGTATGAAAGTAACTTTGCTACGTTTATAAACAAATATTTCACGTAATAAAATTATTGAAATCGTTTCCATACTTCTATCTTTTACATCGTGTTTGAGAACTACGTGCACTGCCGTTGACATTTAATTTAATTTACCATTTGATCGAAAGTTAATGAACTCCCTGCCAAATTAGTTTCGAAAAAGAACTCGTGTTTGATACAGGAGCCGCGAAATATCGCTTTCAAGTAGTAAATTAAATTTTATTCAACCTACATTAATTTTCCAACTATTTTCCAACCATATGCAATCCGCTCGAGTACACGATTTTAATTTTGGAACACATAATTATCCATTTCTCCCTCTCATTATTCTCCCCGTCAATACATCGGATTTCGTTAAATTTTCGACGGAATTCACTAGGACGGACATATACGCTTCTGCGTTAATTATCATCTGGCTCATTCCACGGGCGACGTCATGTCGTAATTCTGACAGCAAATATTACATGGCTACAGCGTAATTAGATATTCACAAAAATATTTTTAGAACGAGAATAATAATTCAAAAATAAATAAATAAATAATACACAAAATGGAAGAAAATAAATCGAAAAAAGCTTAACAAAATAAATATTTGATAGACAATTAATTATGGATTCAGAGATAATAATAAAATAAATGATTAATAAAGAATAAATTTAAAATCTACCACGACCCGACAGATATAGATGAAACACGCTTATATAATAATAATAATAATACCAATAATGAATAATAATAATGATATTATTATATTAATAATAATAATAATAATTATATTATGATATTAATAATAATAATAAATAATGAATCATTTTTTTAAATAATAATTTATCAACAATTACAATATCGTGACAACAAACTATTCGCCCTCTCGTACAACTTCGTGCGAGCTCGATATTCCGTTCTTCCGGCCCCTTCGCCATCTCGCCGTTGACTTCGCTTCCGATATTGAGCAGCGGTGCGCGTCTGCCGTTGGGACACTTGGGCCCCGGATCCCTCTACGACGGTATTACCGATGTCGCGTTAATTAATCACAACGAGCGATGGCTCGGAGCATCGGCGTAACGGCGTGACACGGTGTGCGAGCTGCTGGCTCTCCGCGGCTCGTGCATGCGGAACCCCGAAGGTCGCGTGCTCCATATTCCAAGCTTCGCACACACATACACACAGCCGTACGCGAAATAATTAATATACACCGATACGAGCCCATACATCCAACACGAATTTGCCTCAATTTGCAGCGGGTTGCCTCCGGCTGAATAACAATATTCGAGACATGTGCTTTGCAAGCTTTTACGTTCGTTCGGCGAATCGCACAATTGAATATTGTATCATAAGTTAAGTAATATATTTAAAATAATATTAAAATAATTCATTTATTCATTTGGTTATTATTTCTCGATTTTTTCATTAATTTATTCATTTATTCATGAATCAACTCAATATAAATTTTTGGAAAAAAACAATTGTGAGAAGAAATGGCTTATAGAAATTAACGAAATGAAAAATTAGCTCAATGAATACTTCAATATTTTTTGTTTGTATAAAATATGGATGTAAAAAAAAAAATCCGGATGAGGGTGACAGAAAAGACATTCGTATTCGTGTGGAACTTTGGTTCTCCGTTTAATTTCGGAAAATGTTTCGTCCATGAAGCACCCGCGAAAAGTGGAGAGTGTTGGCTCCGACTGTCAGTCGTTTCCAACCGACCGTTCGCACTTCGTTGCATCGAGCGTTGGTGAGTGTTACATAGGGCGGGGCGGCGCATTTCTGCCATTGTCTGCCTCTCTGGCTATCTTTCTCTCTCTCTCTCTTTCACTGCTTTAATTGTCGCGTTATAAAACGTTTCGTTGTTGCGTCCGGGAAGTTGTATTGCGTTATATGAAACAAATTGTAACTGCTGGCCAAACGGGCGAACGAAGAGCCTCTCGGTAAATCATCGGGGCGTCGTAACAACCCGGCCGCGCAGAAACCCGACGAGTATCCCTCGTGTGCTCGCTGCTGCTGATGCTGCTGCTCCTGCTGCTGGTGTTGTTGGCCGCGTGCATGAATTATGCCATCCGATAGATCACCATTAGTGTCCCATGCGCGTGACAGACTCACGAGGAGAACGATTCGCCAGTTCTCCGCCTCATTTCAATTAATAAAGAAACAATATACAGTTACGATACAGTGTCATTATTTTATTTTCAAATATATTTTTTTTCATCCAAGGATATGGCGGCAGCGAAAAGACGCAAATTTCTCGGTAATGATTCTTCTGCTGATTTTATTGTGTTGAAATTTTTTGTTTTCATCATTTTTATTAATACCACGACTTCGATAAGCTGCGCGGGAGTCGGAATAATGATTTCAATGTCCGACGAATGGCTGAATATTTTGTCCTGTTCTCGTGCTCATAATATTGCAAGATAGTCGGTGATGGGTTTCGGTACCGATATAGATTTTTTCGTCGTACAGTCGGAGGCGATTAAAACGAAAGAGACGTCATAAATTGCAGTTCTCGTAACGTTTATAACCAGATATAAAAAGACTGTTATAAGATTGAAGAAGGAGGATTGAAGCACCGAGAAAGAGAGAGAGAGAGAGAGAGAGCGCGAGAGGGAGGAGAGTGCAATAACTCAGCGGTGAATAATGAATCCTATATTTATTTCTCGCTCCATTCCATCCACTTCATACATTTATATAGATATATACAGACATGCATAGGTAACTACGGTTCTTCGAATTCTCGTCTTTCTTCCGTTTCTCCGATAAACTCTGGCTTTGCTGGCTTAGCGCAATATCGCTGATACTCGACAGGATGAATTTCCGGATCGAGATTGTCCGTTAAAGTGCGCCGAGCCGGTCTTTCCAAGCTCACGTTGCTGAACCGAATATACCGCCGGGACGTTGGCGGTATAGCGGCGCGTAACGTGCTTCGAATATTCACAAATATATTCAACGGCGAGATATTCGCGAGCGTGGTGAATCGCGGGGATGCCGGGGAAGCGGTTTGCCCCGCGGACAGAACGAAAATTAGTTCGTTGTAACGTCCGTTGAGACGTGAGAGAAGACGGTGGACCGAAAGAGAAATAGTTGAAAGAACCCGGGAATCAACGAGGGGAAAAAGCGGCAGAGAGGTATGAAAGGAGAACAAAGGAAGTGCTGGCAATATTTGGACGCGAAATGAATACATGTATTTACGTGTATGGAAATATTCGGATACACAAATGAAAAAATAGAAAAATATACAAATTTATTGATGTATATAAATAATTTTTTCCACTGAAATTACGGGTACTGCGAACCGAACTGAATACTAATTTGGGCTAATTGAGACTATATTCATAATTATAATTGTAAATATATTTGATTGTAAATATAATTGAGGCTATACATATATATGTAAAGTAATTGAGAGCTGTCGAATAAAATAGAGCGATTAAAATCGTCAGTATAAATATCGGTCAAAATCAGAAAAAATGGGAATATCTCGAAAACCGAATGACCGATTTCAATGATTGGTTTTTGTTAATTCATCTTGGTTTATTTGGGTAATGAATCCAATTCCACTAGGTGTACAATAAAAAAGTACCTTCCGAGCGACTTGAAATATCATTTCTTGATTCAAATTCATCTCAAATATTCATAATTAAAGTGTTATTATTCAATAATCTTATTCCAATAATTTCTCATTCAAGAGCCTCGAATGCGCCTCAAATCACAGAGTCCGCTTAACAAGCTCTGCAAAGTTCCAAGAACTCCCCAGGTTGTCGTGAAAAAAACGAAGGACGAGCGCGAAGTGTCGGAACGAAAGTCGAGACGTGTTGAAACTATTTAGTTGAAGGATCGGGTGTTGAAATCCTGAAGGGCGGTCGCCCACGTCGAAACTTTCGTTCGATTCGTTTCTCGAGTGGGGTAACGAGAAAAAAAATGAACTTTGGTTTCCTGAAGTCTTTTAGTTATTCTAATTGCTCGGATTTTACGATTTACCGTCTCGCGCCGTCTGTACAGTCCGGATTCAAATCTTCGCAGCATCCGCCTGCCGTGACCCAACGAGAGACTTCATCCCTTGGTAATATATTTACAATTAACATGCAGTGTTGCAAAGTCACGCTTGGAGCAACGTCCTCATTCACGGAGCTTCGTTCCAACCATCCTCGTGCAAGCGACACTCGCAGCTTCCAGCGACGCGAGTATGTGGCAATTGTGATCAGTCATACATGCCCGCCGATCCGAAGTTCCGGTCGAGTCTTTGAAACCGAGCGGTCAACGAGAACAGCCCGAACGAGTTAACGAAATCGTAATCGAAATTCGGACAGTCTAACGAGCAGCTTCGTTTCGTTTCCTCAGAAATGTAGCATCCGATCTGTTCCATGTTTATTTGTTATCAGGTTTTACTTATGACATGCGATGTATTACACTTTCCGGCGTGCATTCGCGTTTTGCCGAATTGAAAATGTTTACAGCAGCAGACGAGTCTGAATAATATCGGCGAACAGTCGAAGACCAGAGTAATTCGCATCTGAGGAACGATTCTTTAGTCCGAGGACGCACCAGATGCAGATAAAGTTGGAATATTGGGAAATTAACTCAACGAGTCCAGCTCATCAGTCATTAGAAGTACTTTGATTCCAAGGACTGACCGAAATTCCACCTGGCAGACTACACAATCGCAGGAATTAGATCTCTCCATTTTCCATACGGCGAGACGTATTCTCCGAACGAAAATAAATCACCCTAAGCCCAGCCAACATCGTAGCTGCATTGCCAATTAGCGATTTCATCAAAAACGCAATTCAGCGTTTCAATGGTTCACAAGCGTAAATGCTAAGTCGCGATCAAAGTAATTTTTGCCGTTTAATTGTGTAGCTTCCATGCGTGAATGCGCGAATCACCTAAGAGGCCAATTATCCGGACTCGCGGAGGGAAGCCCGTTGTGAGGATGGGAAACGAACAGGACCATCGTGAACGGCATGAATAGCTCGTTAGGGTTCTGCAATCAAACATCGGAAATCTTTCGTCCTCGTACTTCGACGTCACTTTCTCTCGCTACGACTGTGCTATCGGATTTTATCGGGATTTTTTTTTTTTCATTCGTATAAGCAGACAAGCCGGGGATTTTGCGATGTGACTGTGTGAAACATAATTTAGGCTTGGAATCGAATGTTTCGTTGGCCCTTGGCTGTCAACATGAGGATCTGGGGGATAAAAAATGTCTGCGTCCAAGGACAAAATTGAATCCTTTGGAATCCCTTACATTGATTTTTTTTATCAACCTCAAGCATGAATTTTTTCAATTTATTCTGATAGAACGATTTATTCTCGTTTACAGGATTCAACATCGCGATGGCCTTGAAGATGATATGAACGCATTTTCAATCTGTGGCATCGATTTTGTCTAATCAACTCCAACCATATTAATTTTTTTATTCTTCCTGTTACCACAATTTATACTTATTCACGGGGTTTGAGCTACTGAGGGTCTCATGGTGTGTCAGGCATGTCTGATCGCATTTCTAGGCGAATAATTGAGTGCACGAGTCTCCACAATTTACACTTCACTTACAAAATGCCGGAACAATTTGAATGCATGGATTTTTTCAATGCATTGCCATTTTCGTTATTCTTTCGTTGATTCCAAATTCAACACAACGATTCTGAGCCCCATAAAACCCCATAAAAAATTTGCCTCCGGGTCGAAACAAAAGTGACCTTTTCTGAAATTCCAAGATGCGGAATTAGAGTACGCAAGATCGTTGCTTGCAGCAGAGTCGAACTTAGAGAAAAGAGAACCCACGAACGATATCTTTGCTCCTTCATCCTTCGTCTCTCACATCCTCTGACGCATATGGGGCTCCGCTCGACTTGGCTCGGCTTTGAAGCTTTTCTCTGCCTCTCTCATACGCGATAAAGTATGGGTCATGAAGCCTTCGAGCGATAGCGTTATTTACCATAAGACGGCGCCGTGGGTGGGGAATTTCCACGCAGTTCTTCCACAGCGGTACGCCGGGGACGGTCGAAACATCTTTTAGATCCCGTCATGTACGTCGTACCGTATCGATGTTTCGCTCCTCGCATGCGGAGGTCCGAAATGCGGGTAAATCGTGTGATGCAGATACCAAATAGATTCGCGAAACAACCGAAGAGTCGCCTCGATGTCTGTTCTGTTGTGGTTTCGCGAAGATCCTCTCTGACGTGGGTATTTCTCGGTGGAGTACCCGAGTTCCTTATCATCGCCGGTTTGGGGTGGGAAGAAGGTAATAAAAAGGCGAGAGAGTGAGTCACGAGGCAACCCGTGCAAATCCAAGCGGGAAAAATATAGAGTATATAGAAGAATATGGGTATTTTTAAATATGATATTTAACATAGTTTTATAATGATAATAATACTATTGATAATAATAATAATAATAATAATAATTATTATTATTATCATGATCGTTTTTAATAATAATAATAATAATAATAATTGATTTATTAGTAATATTAATTAATTAATTACTATTATTATTATTATTATTATTATTATTATTTCCATAATATTATTGATATTATTTTAATAATAATAATAATAACAATAATACCAATTAATTAATTAGTAATATTAATTAATTCATTATTATTATTATTGTTATTCCTGTTACTATAATTATCTAAACCCATTCCAGATATATATAGAACTATGCATATTGTGGCATTTGCATTTTTCTAATGTTCTTTTTCTTTTGCCCAATTATATCAGTCGACGGTAACGCATTATCTTCACGTCCACCAATTACGCTGCCGCTCTGCGTAGGTCCTCTTTATTACCAGCCTTCGTTGGTTCTGATCCGGGTTTATGACCGCGCCTTATCGCTCCGAGAAATCAACCTGATTCCTCAACACGCATCGAGGTCGGGGACGCGTCGGTGGCAGTCATGCCGGCGCGAAGAAAATGTTTTTGTTACACCGCAGCCCGAACGTTTTTTTCATTGGTAATATAACAGAGAAATAACCCCCGTAGCTTGCTCCGGCGTCACGCAATGGTCGCGTATGTGCGGAAGGTAGCAAGAACCACCTGAAGCCCCGGTCGGCTCGGCTACGAGCTGCAACGACGGTAGACCGAGGTCCGGACGACCGGGTTGGCCCGTGGAGACCTCGTCGACGTGTTAACTGATGCAAACTGTGCGAAAGTACCAGTGACCCACAAGTATAATATTCGTGCCAGTTGCACAAAGTTGTAATACGTCCCACTGTCCGCTCGCCCGTTTGGCCATTTTGCCCGGCTAATCTAACCAACTCGGAGTCGTTCTCTCCACGCAAAATGGCCGAGAGAATCCGGTCGTAAAAATCGTTACGACAACTTTCCTACTCGGAATGATGGATAACGGATAATTTGCATTTCTTATTGCGCCGTTTCGAAACGATAAGGATCCCTGAGGGTAATCCGAGAGGATCCATTATAGCGACATCATTGTATGTCAAACGGAATGGGAAGTATCCGATCTCAAGAGGACGTCGATGATAACGCGTTGGAACGAATTTCCCTAAAATGATTACCGCGAACGAATGGTCCGATCATCCTTCACGGACTTTTCTAATCGGGTTGATCGATTATTCGTGGAGGTCAGCTATTCGGTCCAGGATGGACAACCGGGTCGAGGACGAAAGTTACCTCCGAGCTTCGATAGGCGATACCGTATTTTTCATCGATTCCATTCAACGAATTGGAAACTCGAAGCGGAGCGTCAGCGATGAGATTAAGAATGCGCAATTGGATGGCAAGAATATTCTACGACCTGTACGATTTCAGGATTGCAATCTGTATTCCCATCGAATCGTGACTGGAGTACAGTAGCGAGGTACAGATACGGACAATTTTACCAAAGCCGAAGTTTTGGCTGGTGCACGTATCGCGATATCCGTGTAGGGTGCAAGAGGAAAGAGGCGGGGAGTGCGAGGGAGTGGGAAGAGCGGGGTCGACGGGTCGTAGGGCCACGAAACCGGGGCAACCCTTTGCGGGGGTCTCGGCGTGTCCGGTTTGCGTTGGCTTTCTTGTCGTCTCGGGGCTGACACGAAGCCCCGGTTTCGCGGGGGACGACGAAGCTCGGCTCGCATTTGTAATCCTCGATACGAGATGCGGTCCATACTTGCATGGCATATTAAGGGGCACTCGACGATGTGTCGCGAAACTTTGTTGGCTCGTGGCGGTGTTTCGTTGATGGTGAAAGGGTCAGGGCATGAACCGGCACGAATGGTCCTCCAACTGTTGTGTCCTGAGTGATATTTTTTTGGGTTTTATCCGCCGATTTTTTTTCTGATTAAGGTGAAATTTGTTTGAACCTGAATCGTGCTTGATTGGGTCTTGAAAGTCCTCGAATCCTGTTTGAATTATTTTTTGCCGCTTATAAGAAACCTTTTATATAATTTGAACTTCTAAATATCATATTGTCACGTTAGTAATTTATGCAAATAATTCTGATTCCTGCGCAATTTTATACGTCGTCTCTGACTCTTGGCCGGAGCTAAGAAAATTCCTTCAAAACCTCGGAATTAGTTCAAAAAAAACTTTCAAAACTTCGAGACCTTTTCAACGGTGTCTTTAAAAAATCCCCAGCTCCATTTTCAACGGAGCTACCATCGTTCACAGTCGCGACTAGTTTTTGATACGATACGCGCGGTAAGTGGTCTGATACTTTCCGGCGTTGGTGTGTGTATCGCACGTACATTAGACAATTACGGAAATAATATACGTCATTATATATAAAACGAAGGATCAGAACACGAGGGGAGGCACTTGTGTGCGCTACCACGAGCTCCTACCGAGATCAACGACCCAGAGTCTGATCCAGGTCACTTCCCGAGCGCAGGAGCGATAGAGAGAGAGAGAGAGAGAGAGAGAGAGAGAGAGAGAGAAAGAGAGAGAGAGAATCCACGAGCCCGAAGTACACCGAGGCCAGGGTAGAACACCGTACAGCGATTGGCTCACTCGCTTTTCTCTCGGTGCTTCTCGCTCAACCGGGCTTGCACTAGCACCGGTGCTACACGCGTAACATTCTTTTTTATCGCCGTTGTTGAAGTAGTCACGGTCTACTGTAACGTTTTAGAGGGCACCAAGAAAATTATATATATTTTTAACATGAACCGTCTTTCTCCGTAACTACCCTTGGGCGGTCGAAAGCGAAGGGGGTTACTCGTGCCATGCGAAATATGCGTCTTTCGGTGATAAAGGCAAATTTCACGGCAGTCGGAGCTTATTGGATTTTCGGCAGAAATGAAATTGTTCGCAATCTACGACGATGGAATTTCGGGAAGGGTTGTAATTTCGTTTTCTCCGAAGGGCTGATGAGCTTTTGGTGGAATGTGCTATTTTGTTTCGGTTCTTTTGTTTTTTTCTTCTCTCGCTTGGGAGGAAAAAAAAAATTTTTGGTTGAGACAAAGGGCAAAGAAACGTGACGGAAACACGGCGGACATCGCGTGGCTACTTGCGATGCAGACTGCAACGTAGCCGCGTTGAATATTAAGCACACGTGAGGCTCCCCGAGAGAACGTTGCGCAGACGTCGAGAGGGGTCTTGCGCGAAACGTTGCGACGTAGCGCGGGGTAGCTGCGAAAATCGCAGTAAATTTGTCGGTGGGACGGAGAAACCGCTGCCGGGGAAAGGGCCAAAAGTGCTCGCAAAGGTACGAAAGGAGCGTCTCGCCGATTCGAGAATCCACGCGCGGTATATTGTTACGCAAGAGGGGGAGGCCGGTTGGGGCACGGAGAAGGGCGAGAAGGAGATAATGCACGTGAGAACCGGTCATTAAAAGCCCAAGGCGAAGTGTTTCGCGCTGTAAAAGTGGCCTCGGTCACATTTTACGAGTCACTTTCGGCCACGAAATGCGAAAACTTTGCCACCTATGAGTTCCATTGCTTTTAACGAGGTCGTTGTTTTTTCGTTTCTTCTCTTCATTCTCGTTTTTTTCTGTATGTGTGGATGCACGGTGTTACACTTTTAAGGGGAAAAAAATGACGTAAATAAAGTTTTTAAGGCTGGCGAGTTTTTCGAGTCATTACGCGGGGGATGAAAAACGAGTGCTGAAAATTCGGATTAGAGGATTTTATCATTTTTCACGAGTTTTTGCGACGACCGGTATAGTTAAATCGATCGAATTATAAATATGTCCTCGGTGATAAGGGCGGTGCTTTGAGTCTATGACTACAATCCTTTTCTTTTCGCTCCAGTTGAGATTATTCTAACATAACGAAATGATTCGAACCGTAAAGGTTACGAAAATGTTTCTCCTCCGCTCGAAATGTTTTGCAACTCGTCTCTTAACCTATTTCCAACCTCGCTGTCTCACCCTCATTTGTTAGAGTAAAAAAATAAAATAAGAAGAAGAAACCAGTTCCCTAAAATTATCTGTTCCACCAGCTGCCCTGGAATTTCGATAACCGATCAAAAAAATCCCACGCAAACCCAAGAAGTAGCGAAGAAATCAGTTTTTCTCACATAACCCAGGGGCTGAACGTAATTACGAACCGTGTGGGCGTGACGCAGTACAAACACGTGCTCCCTGGATACGCGTCACGATTTCTTTTCCGTGTAACCGTAGACGATATCCTGGAGATACGCGACAGCTTCCAGATGCGAAACGGCTGGTGTACTACCCGGGTAGCATCCGAGCCGTCGACCACCAGTAGCGTTTCCACACCACGACCGCGAGAAATGATTGACGCCGTCATTAGGCTTCCCGTACAACGCGATACACGATGCTGCGCACATTGTTGAAGACGAGAGACCGGGGCGAAATGACGCTAATGTCGCAATAAGATATTACGTATCACGAGCATGTGTCGGATTAAAAATCCCCAAACCCGAGTGAAAAAATGACATATAGTTAATAAACAAACTGTACATGGGATTGAGCATGTATAGACGATGTAGAGAATATATATAGTCTATACATATACTATAGAAGCCTAATCCTCTATATCGTAAAAAATAATAATAAAAAAGGAAGAAAAAGAAATAGTGAAAAATGAAAATCGTGTATATATAGACAACATATAATTTTTTCACTCGGGAAGATTAGAAAAAAATGTGGCAACTTGTGGCAATACAATAACGTAGAAGACAATAGAAAAATTTAAGCGCCGAAAATTAAAGTCCAACACTAAGTAGAATGGCGAGAAATGACACGAATGTGATAATAATGAAAGACACCTAGAAATCGGACTATATTTACCAACTCGTAACAGTAGATATAAGGTTCGTCACAAGTAATTAAATAATTAAAATCTCAAGCCACGAAGACCGGAGCGAGATTATACAGATTCCGTAACAAGATATTCTGTCTCGCAAGCACAAAAATGCTCAAAAATAACAAAAAAACATGTACCGGCCCATGACATTATAAACCTTTTCCAAAATAATTGACCCATCTTACCCGAAACAACCAGTCGTATCAAAATCGTGCCATATCGCCCCGTCGTCCTTCCTACGTTGATCTCCCGTTCCGCCATCGCGGCGTATCGTGCGATACGAGGTATCCTACTTCACTGAACAAAATACGCATGCACGAGCTGACAATACACGTTTACCGGCCATCGGTGATCGTTCTGGTGTTAGAAGGTTGTACCATTCTCGCACACACACCGACCGAGATCGTTTGCGTTATGATTAATGCGCATTCGCCCTCGCACGTTTTCGCACATACTCGCGCACATAGCTGCGATACGTATAAATTGCGATTGCACGGGCATCTGCATCAGTGCGGGGTGTTTGTGCGTTAGTACGGACAGCTGCGGATGACTTGCGAGGTAAGCCGAAGCTTCATCCCCCGCCACCGGGATACGCGCGTGTCCATGATCAGTCGCACGCAATTCCCGACAGTTTCCCCCTTAACGTTTCTCCCGTGTCCCGTCGTTATTATCGTCTCTCGAGTGCGACCCACGTGCGATTCCGTACTCCCACGATCGTGTACCATCGATGTAAATGACACACTGACGGCCTACAACGTTGCTCGCCGTACTACCAGGTGATATTGTCTGACATCTACTGAGATGTGGATGAGGGTGAAGAGGAGAATGTTACGCTCTGACGTATATTCGTGTTTGGTGGACTATTAACTTCGCATCGGTCGCAATCCACGATCTTGGGCTATAACCCGAATTACCGTTGTATCACGTAGCTACCTCGGAACCCGGATTGGTGCTTTTCCCAGCTAATCGAGTGCATACACTCAACTGTCAATTGTACCGTCACTCGCAGCCCTCTCGTGATTACGGACGATCGAACGTTCAACCGGAGATACGTCGAACGTATAGATGAATCGCTTCTATCAGCCCGTCAATCGATACTACTAATCAAAACCCAACGGTTCGATCGTTTTTGGTGTATTAATTCCGCACTATTTCTATCTTTTGATTTTTTTTTAATTAACTCACCGTCAGTCCGCAAAAAGATCGACTCCGAGCACAGCTTCAATATTTTTGATGATGGAAAGGACCAGTTTGGGGTCATGATAACGATGCGACGATCATTGAAAGTCACATTCATTCTATTATTAGTTCTTTTTTATTATTCTCAATGGTGCGATGAATTATTATATTTCGATGATAAATTAGTTCACACATAATAGTATGTAGTTTGCAGTACTCGAGTACAATGTATATATAAACTTCTGGTTATTAGAAGCGAGGTCGTACGGTCGGTAGCGTGTACCACTTGATTTCCGTCCTCCGGTGTCAGCAACCGGCCAACCTTCCGCCATCAGCAGAGGACGTTCGTTTACCTTGCGTCCCGGTTACGGGGACAACCCGAGAGCTTATACGTGCCGCGTGCACTCACGGGGCTGTGCAGACAGAACCCGGGCTCGACGGACACGACGTTCCCCGTTGCCAACGTTGCGTGAGTGCGAAACGACGTTAAATTCCGCCCACTAAATGCATACAATGTAGCTCTAACTCGGCTGCGTTGTATACGTATATAGCGCAGCCGTGTTATACGTATATATTTAGCGCAACCGAGTTATACATATGAGGCATTTCAACGAAAACCGGCCGTTTCGAACAATTGGCTGAAAAATTTTGCCCTACGGACGAAAAGAAAACTTACCTTGGCTTTCAAGTTATCATGAATCGTTGTTGGGATATATCAACTTGAATGACTGGAGGAATTAGATTAATCGTGTTTTTCATCATGAAAAAAGCTATAACTCCTAAAATACTTTATTTTTTACGTATATTGATGTAAAAATCGTAGGGCAACAATTTTTAGTCAACTGTTCGAGGCGGCCAGTTTTCGCTGGAATGCCTCATATACATTCGAACTGCGTGTACGGTATCAGTGTCGGGCAAACAATCACGCCGAGCTGGTAATATTCGTGCACGCAAGATGGATTCAATCATCCAGATATATATTTAGAAGGCATTTAATTACTCGGATGTGATATGAAACATATATCGTGTTTCAGTGACAAGAACTGATTTTTTTGGCCTGATAAGGCAGGTCTTTGCATCAGGCCATGTTATTTCCCTGGGGTAGAGAAAATGACGAATGCGTACATGCATGTGTCTCGTAAAGTACGCTCCTCGGCTGACAATAAGGCGGGTGCGACAGTTAACCGCTAGATGGCCGATGGGCGCAGCGTTTCTCGCACGCGTCGTAGCGTTGCCAAACTATCAAGCCTTACTCACAATCAGTCCTTATCTTAAGTCCGCTTCTCTGCCATCCTGATTTCTATCGAACCACGAAACTTTTGACTATTACAGAATATTCGATAAAATATCATTCGTCCCAAATCGGATATAACGAAAATTCAGATTTTGTTTCGAACTGTTCGACGTGATAATATAACTTTTTGTCGTCTTTGTAGGCTTTTTATTTTACGAAGAAACGTTGGAGGGGGCTTTTGCGTGCTTCGCACTTGCTCGTGGTCTCGCGGTGCTTCCGAACTACTGTTCGTTGTGCGAACCAGCCCAAAAAACACACCGGGCTTATACTCTCCGGGCAGCAATAATGCACGAGGCGCCAGCACGGAAGTGCACGGCTCGGTGTTCAGCAACAGCTCATAAAGTTCTTTATCTCACCCCCCCCAGGGACCGCTGCGCCCTCGCTACGCTCGCCAAAACCCTTCGTGAGGTTGTTGTTTTTTTTTATTTATTGTTTTTTTTCTCGTTACTCCAGCCTGCACCCTCCGCGGAGTTTCTCTACTATAAAATACACTGCGGTCCGGAATATTTTCGCCGCCCTGAGCTCGCGCAGCGAAATTCTTGCGATATATAAGTCGAAGTCGATGGGGGTTTCGCGGGGGGGGCCGAAGAGACGGTGAGCGAGAGGAACTTCGATAGAGACCATCGTCAGAGACGGGTTTCAAAGGCGAAGACCCGTCTCGGTCCTTCTCCGCCTCTTTAGTCCCGCTCGCACAACGGAAACGAGCGTTCTATTCAAAATGGCAGCTATATTATACATTTCACATTGTGTTTACGTGAAAATACGATATATTGCGTTATTACTCAACTGCCGGCTTCTAACACTCGCGTTTCCGTTGAGATACGAGAATTTTATTGCGTGCCGTATAAGAAATGATAAAACGTTTCACGGAGTACCAATAACAATGAAAAAAAATCTCATCAACCGGATCGATTTTTCTTTTATTCCCGGAAAACGTATGCAATCCTATACTTTAATAACGCAGCGAGCTTTTTATTGAACCGAGTGTCCGGGTCGTCATATCTTTGACGCCGATGCCGAGAATTCGATGAAAAAAATTTTGGAAAAATAAAAAGAGAGTGAAATATATTGTTGGAACCTTTAAAAAAAATTATAATCGACATTATTCCTTCCAGTATGAGTTTATATATTTGTTCCCTCGCGAAAATAGGAGAACTATTGAGAATCTAGATTAACAATAAAACTACTGGGAGAATATCTCAACGAATTATTATTATTATCATTATTATTATTATTATAGTTATTATCATCATTATTATTAATATCATTATTATTATTATTATAGTTATTATCATCATTATTATTAATATCATTATTATTATTATTATAGTTATTATCATCATTATTTTTATTATCATTATTATTAGTATCAGAGCACTAATGGCAGGACGATAAATGGCTTTTGGGATGTGACAAGTTCGCCGATGGTTGAATCGAGCGAGGGAAATCCGCGTGGGGGAAGCGAGAGAGCTTGTTCGGCTAATCTAATTCCTAATCCCTTCGCCGTATTTCTCACACCGAAACCTCGAGCCAAACCGTCCGAGTCGCTGAGAAGGCAAATACGGTGGTCGAGAATCTGTTGCAGCCGAAGACGTATCTCAAGTACGTGCGACCGAGAGCTAATGGGAAAATGCCAAATCCGAAACGAGGATGTTTTGTCGGCTTTCATCGATCGCCACGCTCTGATTAGCGCTATTCGGAACTGCAGCTGGTTGAGTTTCTATCCGAGAACTTCCGTTAACTTCGCTTCAAATCGAATACCACGAGTACGTGTATTCGCAACAGATGTTTTCAGAAATTTATTTAAGTAGGAAAAGATGATTGGTTATATATTAATGATGATTATATGATTGGTGATTATATATGCAATCATTTATTTTTTGGTAATTCGCCAAGATTTTAATGTAAGGTCAAGTGCATTCGAATTAGAGATCAATATGATCGATATTTATAGCTGCATTCATCGTGAAATTTTGTGGTATTCAGCTAAACTACGAAAATGTATTTATTTATTTATTTAATTATTTATTTATTTCTTTCTTTATTCATTTATTTGTTTATTTATCAGTTTTCATCCAGTCAGTTATTACCGTAATTACTCCTCATCCTCTGAATGAGAAATACAAGTTGAATTCATATTTCCGGAACCCCTCTCAGTCGCAAAGAGTACAAAAAAAGCTTCGAGCCGTAAAGAAAATTACAGCACAGCTGAGGAAGCAATTTCAACAGACAACATTCGAATTCGGAATATTCGGCGGGCGGGTTTAATTGACGTGGATTCTTCGTCAATAAAGCGACGACGAGGAGCTGCGGAATCGTCGTTAATACTCGAGTCGACGTATCCAGGGCGATGGCTAACCGGGAATAGAAAATTGTACGGGACATGGCGTTACGGTAGGATAGTACATGGAAAAGGGTGCGCACGAGCCAGTTCGCCTGATTGCTTCCTCGTTGAAACAAAACCGCGTCGTGCGGTTACTACCACCGAGCACGCGTTTCATGCCCACAGATGTACCATGTACGTAAATTTATATACGAAGTATTCCACGGCGAATTTTCGAGTCTGCAATCTGATCCTTTCCGATTCGGTTCGTGATTTTTTCGTGGCTTTCATTCGACCTTCAAGACACCCTTGATTTTTTGGAAAATCATTGGACCACCCTGGAGCTCGTAAAAAATTAAAAACAACCCCCCCAACCAAGGGTAAAAGCGTACTTCGCCATTTTTTTTTAATTTTGATTTTTCATTGTGATTTTAATAGTTAAAAAAAAAAAAATTTTCCAAAGTTTCAGAGTGTGATATGTATCGCGACTATTTTTTGTTTGTTTTTGTAATTTTGTTGACTTACGGAGAAATTATGAACCGAATCGGGAAGGGTCAGGTTTCCGACTCGACGATTTGTTGTGGAATACCTCATATATCGTACAGTGTAACCCTGGCCCATAGCACCGTACAAGTGTCGCTTGTGTGTGCCGGTATGGTCGCACTGGTGCACAAGGGAGAAATTTACTGCGGGTCCAACCCTCGTGGATCGTTGCGATACAACTATCCGGCTCTCTCACCCTGGCTGGCACGCATCTCGTGAGCTTTGCATCGTTGAGACCCTCCGTGCGATACATCAATGAATATATTACAGCATGCTTCGTAAAACTGTTGGACATAAAGGATAAATGGCTTCGATATTTTATTCTTGTAGTTTTTTTTTTTTTTTTTGGATCCCTTACGTTCGCTTTGTCATGTTGAACGTATTTTTCCAACACTTTGCATAGGAGATAGATTTTTTTACGTAAGGGGAAATTTGAAATTTTGATTATTTAAAATGAGGATAGGAATATTTTTTGCAGTATCATGACGAGTTTGGGAGTTATCGCAAGATGTAGGCTTGGGCCAGTACAAGAGAGGAAATTGGAAAATTAAAAAAGAAAATTGTCGGGTTGCATTTATAGACATAAAAATGAATGAATACATTTTCCTATAAAAAAGGATGAAAATACATAAGTGTCGGGCTTCGGAGGGTATCCAAGATATTGCAATTAATATATTGATATGATATATTAAATATTTAAAAATCCTAGAAATACATTTCTCAATAATAATCATAACCATCTTCGTTTCTTCCATGTCAAAAATCTATCACAATAATTCATATTATTTTTGTTATTATAAATTGCTTTTGTTATTTTGCAAATTATCCTTCAAATTCCAACCCTCATGTTAATTTAGACACCACCTAAATGCCGGTGGTGAAATTGGAGCTCATTGTCTGAGAAAAATAAGAATAAAAATTCCGCACAATAAAAATAAAAAAAATAAATGAAAAATCTCGAGCTTTCTATGGCTAATGCTCGGCGAGATTATCCACGTGGTGAGCGGATAGTGCGAAACCCCGGGCGAAAGATTCGCGAATTCGATTTGCCAAAGGCCGCCGCCTCGACGTGAATAAGAGCGGGGAACGGTTTGATTGAAAACGTACTCTCTCGCGGTTTTCAATCCCGTCCATCTAGACGGTGGTTACGAGATCTCGTTGCTTCGAGGTCCCACGTGGGCTTTGCCCGTCTCCCAACCCCACTCTCGACGTTAAATAAATAGTGACTTTATCGCGAGAGACTATCGCGAGATTTATATATTCCTCAACCGAACCGTGAAAACCAAACCACCGAGAGAAACCGCAAGACCGCATCTCCCGCGTCGTTCTCGATAGATTCATTCATCATCGATTTTGTCTCACTTTCGTCGTTATTACTCCATTAAACCCCACCCCGGGGTTAAACCCTTGAAGCTCACCTCGAAGTACACCGAAGACGTCGGCTACGTTTCCAGCTGCTTTGGGATTTGAGAACAAAAAAAAACACATGAAAAAGGAAAAATGTTGGTATCAATTCACGTGAAAGTTTCTCGCCTGAAAAAATGAAAAAAAAAAAAAAAAAAACGAACAAATATTTTTTTTTTCGACGTTAAATAAGGTGAACTGTGAGTCTAATTGCAGTGAAGAATTCTGGACGTCATCGGTAAGCTATTATTGTCGGAGATTTTACAGACGACGGATTTCAAAAGCGGATATAAAAATAATTCATCTGATCCGAGGTCACACACATGACGACGTTGATAAGGCGAGAGGGCTAATGTCGTTATATTATTAAGGGCGATCCAGATTAACCACTCGCGCTGTGCGCGATGTGCTTAGCTGGTATTACCGTAGAATCCACGGTTATGGGAGCTGTTACGATGTCGCTGATGTTGCGATTTGATTGCGCTACCGTATATACGGGCAGTCTTGATTTGTTACGCAACTGGATTCAACGACGGATTAAGCGAACGCCGTGTCGTATCGTTCGCCGTCGAACTTGCAGCTGAAGCAGGTCTCCATTACCGAAGCTCGGACCGAGTAATAGATCCCGACGATACGACGGAACCATGGAATTGTCGAGATTTAATCGAAAGTACATTGATCAAGCGATAAACCAGGTTCAATCAAATTCGCCTCGACAAATACTCAATTGAATATCTTCTTACCCTCCTAACTGATCAAAAATCTGCTAAACCACAAGTATTAAAGCGGAAAAATATAAATTATCCATGATTATTATTATAGTACATGATTATTATTATTATTATATTACATGATTATAGCTTTACTAGCGATGGAAAAAATATCAGAATATTTTCACCTCTTTTAGGGAAATATTTTGATTATAATTCAAGTTAAATTACTCGTGTCGTATCACCCCGGTTTTCATTATAGAACCGAGCGTACTTAAGCGTCCATGCCAATATCGACGACTAGCTCTTTCCCGCGACTTCGTCCGCCCAGATTTCGGATTCAAAACGGACCCCACCCCAAGAAAAATAGTATACGAAGATCCGCACAAGGAGGAGACACCGATTATAGTTGTAGGGAAAACGATTTTCTCTACAATCGTTCACGCACCATTTCACCATCAATAGGGGTTGATTTTCAAAAATTCCTTTCTTTGTGCACCTTTACACCCTCTAAGGATGATCTCTCCCAAATTTCATGTTACTATCTTCAATGGTTCAGGCTGTGCGCTGTTTGACAGTCAGTCAGTCAGTCTCGCACAGAACAGTTTTATATATACATAGGTCATACGATTTGTGGCATGTAACCCCGGTCTCCTTAGTACCGAGTATATTTATGGGCCACCTATTGTCAGTACCAGTCGTGGCGATGAATATTTTTTCAGTCCCTCTCTCTCTCTCCCTCTTTTTTTTTACTTTCTTGACGTTTTCTAAGGCGTCCGGTACATAAACGCGGACTCTTTCATCCTTAAAATTTAATTCGCATTATGTTGGAACCGCACATGGAAGAACGAACCCGTAAAAAAAATATAAAAGCTATATATTGCACAATGCTATGTGTATAATCTGTAAATATCTATATACGTAATATATATGCGATAATGGGCCAGTTCAACGAGGATGAGGCAAAGGAAGGAACAAAATCGTGGACGAGAAAGAGCGCAGTAGGAGACGGAGATAAAAATGCGGGACGCCAGCCGCGTTCCCCCATTGGGAGTCGCTTCTCGTCGAGGCTCAAACGAGGAAGAACGAAGGAAGAAAAAAAAAAGAATCGGGAGTCGCAAGCTCGCTTCCGTCTCACTTTTCGTCTTGACGCGCGGATAAACCGATTCGATTAAGCACGGCCACTACGTAGGGCGAATAGTTTTGAAACGAAAAAGTCCGAAGAATAAGAATAAAACGTAATAGAAGAAAAAAAAATAATAATAAGTTTTTCCTCCCGAGAAACCTGGGTTGTGCATTTATACTCGCAATTTTGACGGAATATCGTCGTCGCCGTCGTCGTCGTCATCGTCGTCGTCGGGTCTCGGCGTTGCCCCCGACATCACTGCTGGGAGCACGGGGCAAGACGAGAGGCCATATAAAAACCAGTCTCGAGCTTCTTCTTAAAGCTCAACGGAAGATTCGATGAAAGCGTAAATCATCGGAGTAACGAAAGGAATTGAAGACGTATGAATTTATATTATCTAAAATAAAAGCCAAAGATTTAGTTCTTCTTTTCATCGATTATTTATTTTGGCTTTGTCTCAACGGAGCTGCGGTTGAGGTACTTGAACATTTTTACGGGTGGAGAGAGAAATTGGGACATTTATTTATTTAATTAATCATTTATACCCCCTTTTTTTTGCACCTCCACTGAATTTCATTTCCGATTTTCATTTTCGAAGAAACTCAATTGCTCGACTGTATTGCAAGTGGAGAGGTCAAATTAGTCACCTGTTTTTTTCCATAACGGATCGATTTTATCAAATATCTGATTACGCAGAGTGACGCGATTGACATTTATTCAATAAAGAACAGAATTATATTACAATAACCGTTGGCATAAAGCGCCTGGAAAGTACGATAACGGGTTGTCGTTGAATCCAGTTACAACGAGACTGTAAATTATTTCTCGATAAAAGCAATTCGATCCCAATAAAAGCATCGGGAATTGGTTATTTATCGCACGATATGCCGGACGTTGTCAATAAATCAATAACACGCCGAGTCTGACTAATAATTTCTCCATACCACAAAAAACGGCTTATAAAATTCTCGACATCTTTTTCCGGTACTCCTCGTCTAACCCTGATAACACTTGTCATCGCTGACATGAAAAAATAATTTTCACTCGAATGCACTTAGTCCGGTTCTTTTGATATCAGACAATTTCTGCTTCCATTGTCTCTTACGGATGGAAAAACGAAGAATATGCAAAGTAGAAGAGTCAAAGGCAACGTCGCTGCTTGCTTCTTTGCATTTTTCACGGCTGAAGAAAAATGGAATAACGGAAGAATGCGAGGTGAAAGACTCGTTTTACCTTCGTTCCGTGTCAATTGTCGAAATAATTAATTTTTCGGCCATTGTTGCCTACATACGAGAATATACCTATATGTATATTATCCAGAAATTGAGATGGGGGGTAAGAGCGCAATAAGGTTTTGTGTGCACAATTACATCGTGCAAAGATAACCGAGAGAAAGTAGTATAGAAGGAGAAAATTATTTCAAAAGGTAAACTCAATTCAGTACTCTCGATTAACTCTCAACATTAGTGATGTTTACCGAAGGCTCTGGCTTGTGAGATTATTAATAATTGACGTTCGAACACGCCAATGTCCAACCGCAAGTTCGCAAGAGGATTTGAAAAACTTTTAAGTGGGTTCTTGCGTCTATATACGTAACGGTATTGAAGACCCGCGCATTCAACTTATTCATAGTGCAAAGACACAGTCTTATTTTCGATCTTGATGCGAAAAATGATCGAAATTGATTTATTTATAATATATTTGACGATTAAATTCTAATCATTTTTAGTCGTTTGAATAAAAATTACAGGTAAAGAATATAAATATTTTATATTTTACAATGCTGTAAAAAGTGCAGTGATTGAATTTTGCTGGGCTTTAATATTTCGAAGCCCCAAGCTATGCAAAATTATTAAAGGAAAAAAAAATGTTTCAATTAATCCAAACCCGAATGACTCTTTTGAGGCTTCTCGTATTTTTTGTTTACCGATAATATCGCACATCGATATTCTCACAGCTTACACGAATTTCCGTTCTCTTTCTGATTGCAGACCTTTACCGCGAGGTATCGCAGGCAGTTGACGAGTTTCTCTTCAAACCCGAGAAGCACAACCGAAGCAGTCAAAGTAAGGTTCTTCATTATCATAAAACCCACATACCTACATACTTTTTTCAATCATCAAACAGTCGATTCGTAAGAATTTCTGGAAAAAATTTCAAATACACGACAAAATATGTTTCACTAACATATTAAATTTATTTACATCACATTAATTATATTTATTATTATATGATTAACGATGTTGAATTTTTGGAAAAATACGCAATGAGAAATAAGTATAAAAACACCCCACGAGCGCGGAGAACGCCAGGGATTCCGAGTAAATCCTAAAACTAGATTGAACTTAGGGAATTCGCCACGGGCGAATTTTCCCAGGAGGTGAATGAAAAAATAAACTTTTTGACAAGTTTGTTTCGTCCATCTTGGATTCCCCCGCGGTGACTGAAAACCCACAGCGAAGGCGAGTAGTTTCAACGACGAATAGTCGGACAGCAATTTTTTTTTCCTCGAGTCTATGTGACTTAAAAACCAAATCGTCGAAGGTAAAAAAAATTGAAAAAAATGCATAAAAAGACGAAAAAACTTGCGTTTATCATGTCCGTAGCCCGAAAAACTTTTTTTTCACAAACACGAAAAGCTCGTTTATATCCAAGCTTGCGAGGCGTACGTAGAACACATCAACGTTTGAAAACTTATTTGAAAAGTTTATGCAATTGGACTCTCGAGGCAGCGCGCACACGTACATCGATTTCGTTGCACTCCGGTCTTGCAGTCTGGTACGTTCCGGTAAATATCGAGAAAACTTCGAACTTTGCGAATAAATGCGGAACGTAAAACGGGCTTTCCGTGCATTATCGATGCCGGAGGACGCGCGAAAAGCACGAGGAGGAACAAACGAACGAGCGCGGGGGTGGATTATCGATGCCATAGGAAGCATTTCGATATGATTCGGAATATAAACTGTATATTGAACAGCGCGTGTGCATTATTGCGTTCGATTCGGATCTTTCGAAGCTCGCTTGGCGAACGATGATACGGCTTAAGGGGAAAGCGAATAAAAGATTTTTCGTCTTTCACACATTTGCGTTCGCCATTTCGTGTTGAATTTTCGCAGGATCTCGGTGTTGTTCGATGGAATCGAAATTTGAGGATAGAAACAAAAGGTTTTCAGCACTTCCGAAGTCACCTCCCTACCCTTCGACCCTTCGACAGCTGATGTAACATTTTTTCTTAATTTCAAAAAAGTATTATTCTTCGAAAAAACTTTTTGAACTTCGATCTAAAAATTTGGGAAGAAAATTGACCGGCAATGCAATTGCAATATGAATCTATTTTTCATTGTAGTTTGATTAAGGAAACATTTATTCAAGTAATAAAAAATAGGGACGTTATTTTGCTCTACTATTTTTATTCCTAAAATTGTGCAGAAGTAGAGAAAAATAATTTCATCGTCAACCGGAAATTAACTCGGACCGAAGAATAATGTTTAGCAAAATTGTATTCTCATAGTACGAACAGCAAAGAATATTCTGATTATGATCACGATCGGCAAGTGATATCCGTACGTGGGAAATTTTATATCTAATCCATTTGCGGATTCGGAATATGGAGCCGTAATATTGCCCACGAGAATAATTATCGTAGCATTGATGCGAGTCTGTAGCACCACTCGGGCGAGCGAGAGCTTGTCGTTTGTCGTGTCCCAAGAGTAATTTGGCAGGTGTGTATGGATATGGCGCCCATATTAATGGCCCAGATGCGGATACACGCAGCAGGCGCTGGAACCCGGAAACACAGAACCGGAATTAATATCGCGCAAAGTTATACACGCAGCGACAGATGGATGTACATACACATAATACAGAATGACTTTGAGTATATCTTAAGGGGCTAATGGGGTAAACTTTGTCAGTACAATGTACACGAAGATGTACTTGTTATAAGGTTAATTCCAGACAAGATGATTTCGAGTCTTACACAAATTGCGTACAATAAGACGAGATGATATATATTTTTTTCACACTGCATAAAAAATATCTTCGCTTTTTCTCTTTGCCTTTCATTAATTCCTAAAAACGACTTAATCTCATTTGCCGTAAAGCATTTCGACCATTGTGCAAGGAGAAAAACACCTTACGATAACGAAAATTACACCTCATATTTCCATTGATCGTGAGAAATTCTTTTCGTTTTTATTTTCGGTTTTTCGTTTCATTTCGAAGTAGAAAAAGTTAGCTCATTTTGCGTTTGGTTAATTTTTTTCTTTTTAGCTTCTCTCACCTCATTCTGGCAGTGAAAAAGCGCGGAGTAAACTTGTGAAACGATGTTGATTCAGAGTCTTGCACGTCGTTGAAAGCTAATGCGTTTCTTGATTCTATAAAGCGGGTTATTCCATAATATTCTATTTGTTGTGAGATTCTGTTATGCATGGTTGAGTAGTGGCACGAGCGAACGAAGTTTCTTCATTGTATTCGGGGCCGAGAGTGTATCGCGAGAGGCGATGCGCCGTGTGTATGTATATCTATATACATATGATGTATAAGAAGTCTACCCGGTAGACCATGGAGTATTCACGAGGTAACCCGTTTTTGTCCCGAACGAGCGCGAAAGCTCAAGACTTCGTCGACGATTTTTATACTCCTCGGATGATTGATCTTCACCATCGGGAGAGTTTGCCTCGCGAAGGTAAACCGCTTCTATCTTTTTATCAACCTTCCGAGATGTTAAGAACAAAAATAAAGAATAACTTTATTTTTTTAAAACTCAAGTTGACTGAGACTTTGAAGGACATAAATCTGTGATCTATTGGATTTTTTAATTAAGGAGCTTTGGTAAAGTACGGTTCGACGAAATGAATATTAAAAAATTTTTACTCAAGTTTCCTGAAAAATGACTACCACCACTAATCAAGACGAAAGATTTATCGACGATAAGACAATGGAATAAAAAATAATAATAATAATTATTATTATTATAATTATAATTATATATCATGTTAGCTCAGTCGATAACATTGAACTATTAATTCCACTCACTCTTTACCGATTGAGTCTTCTCAATCGCACTTAAAAACTCCAGACCATTGATTCACTGACAAAGTGTGCATATGAAAAAGCCCGGTCGAGTTCTTCATAATTGACTGACGATGAAGATTCGTCTAACGAATGTAAACTAATTATAACGTAAAACTGCAAAGTCTCGAGCGATTTCTCATCGGCCAAGCCAACGACGTTTGCGGTCGACCGGAAAACTCGAACGAATCCCTTCTAGTCATTCCCCTTCCACCCTTCCTACCGCCGCCTTCGCGAGCCTTCGTCCCGCGAATTTGTGTATATATATCTTCGGTATACATCTTCGGTCCAATTTCAATCTTCCACAGCTTCCGGGGCCCTCGTCTTTCGACCCTCGGCACTCGCTGTTACTCTTCCGTCAAAGTTGTTCGGACTTTGCGCGCGTGTAACTTCGTACACGGCTTTCATTATCATATTTAACGATTCATCCAACTTGGAAAAGTGAATCATCCCCCGCCCGGCCAACTTTTATCTACGGGTAACGTCAATATTCAACTCGAAAGACTCGGCGGTTTCCGGTGTACGTGAGTATACGCGTGTACGTGTGTGTGTTTCGCGTATAACGTGGGAGCCTCCCCAGCCTGTGCGACCCCAGACATGCGGCCGAGAGCTTCACGGGGGTGGAAAGCAATAGATGCCACTTGGATGAAAGGTTGAAGGTAACGAAGTTGAGGCAGACCGAAAAAAAAAAAAAAACGTAGGCGTCGAAGGTTCATACATATGTAGTCACACGCCTTAATCTCCTTCCACCCGTGGACCGTCGATCTTGCGATCAATTCACCTGCTCCACTCCTTCCCTTCCTCCCCGACCGAAGCTTCTTATCGAGACCCATCGTCGTTCCTCCGTCCTCGATGGACCTGCCAGCGTGACGCCCCGTTTCAATGAATAATTATCGCAACACCCATGAATATGGTTGCGACACAACTGCGGTCGGTCAATCTTCCCGGAGCAATACAACAACCCCGTCCGGACAAGGAAATATGAACGACGATCAAACCGAACCATCTCGTAACCTTGTGCAGTTCAAACGTCGCATGTGTCATTCATCGCCAAGGGAAAACTTCCCCCTGAAAAAGGGCGGAAGTTTTCACAAGCCCGAGTCGAAGACAAATGCGTTATCAACGTCACGGATGAAAAATTAAGTTCAATTTCCATTTTATCTAGATCCACGGAGACTCAAAGTTGAAGCGGTATATACATTCGCACGTCCTTTTTTGGTCTACAAACCTATCTGCTTCAAACTTCCCCAGTAATTAAAATTCATCAATTTCCAGGCTTTTGAAATGAAAGTTCGAGGAGTCAAAAAAATTCATTTCAAATTTGAACTTCGCAAAACAATATTCAGCGGTCCTCGAAGCTATAGCACCTACTCGGACTACCTACTACAGACAAATGAAACAGATGTCGAAAATTAATTGTTTTGCTTCCTGGAAGTTCCCTTTCAAAAACTTCCATGTTTTTCTTTCCATTTCGGTTTGCAGAGCCTAAAAAATACTCGCGAATGCATATACATATTTAACCCGACAAGCCAAAAATTGCGGGGATGAAAAAAAATCACAAAAAACGCGGGAATTCATTACATAACTTACCATTTCCGGAAAAGGCGCGCCAAAAAGAAAATTGAAATAAATACTCCGTAGCTTTGAGCCACGGAGAAAATTCGAATAGAATCCAACCGCCTCGAGCATTTTCCCGCCCGGGTTGAGAGCCGTCATGGCGAGGACAGCCACGGGGTGGCGTCGAGCCTTTCGGAACCAGCGGTTGGCGTCGCTATAGCGAGGGTGTTGCCGCAAGAGTAATGCCGTACTTCGTATAATGCACTAACAAGTTTTCTCCGCCGCGTGTTCAAAGCAAGGGCCAGGTGTCGCATTATATAGCTTTCGTTGCCGCGCGTCTCCATCCTCGACTTTCGTCACTAGTTTCGCTTCGTTCCGCGCAATGACTACGAACGACCGTAAGCCCCTTAACCGACCCTCGCTACCGTGTAACCGACCTACATCCCGAACGATGAAATACCTCGGCCACCGGCCACGATCCAACCGGGAGCAATGACCAACCCTCCCGCTACTTTGACCAATTGCTTTCAACCCGCTTTTCCGCAACTCGAATATTCTCCCGTAAAATTTATTCTCCGACAATTAGATTATTTGCATGAAATTATTTTGATCGTTGCACGTGTGATTGCAGCCGAATCCGTGCTTTGTGATATCGTCACGCTACTTGGACGCGGGTTGAACGTGGTTGGGTTAGAATTATTGTTGGATTGTTGGAATATATCGTATTTTTTGCTCTGATGTCGTTGAGGATTCGAATATTGATTATTTATGATTCTGTAATGATTCAGTTTGGTAATTGTGTTAGATGGTAGTTGTGTGAGAATTATTTTTAATTGTTAGAATATATTTAGCTTCGTTTTCGCACAGGTTTATTGAGGTTCAGAATATCGATTATTTATGATTCTGCAGTGATTCAGTTTGATAGCGACGGTTCAAGAAAATATAATGGAGAGAATTATCGAGTTTTGATGCATTTAAATATTGATAGGCAATTAAATCGATAATTTATGGAATATCTGAACGTCTACTGTACTATATTATGACCGGGGGTTAATAATCAATATGTTAAGTAGTAGTTGGGACTTGCTGGGCAAATAATGCATGTAACTTAACTCCTCAACTTCAATTTATCCCATCGCATTTCTCAATATCGTTTCTCATCATCCCACGCCAAATACAGTCGACTGTTCGATTCAAAATCAAAATCGAAGTTTTTCACGCATTTTACCTTTGATACAGTCGACTCTCCGCACAGACGCGCTCGGTAGAGTCGTCGATTCAACGCGCGTGCGCCAAAACTCGCCTTCACGATTGGTCGCGACCATCGGCCGGTAGTGGGGATGCGAACCACAGCCAATCCCACTCCAGCACCTCTGCGCACGCGTATCGTACGCCTCATATCATAATCCCCGTCAAACGCCGGACCCGTTAGACTCGAGTGGGGTCACTTCGTAATATCCCAGACTTCGCTTATCGCTCGTCAAAGCGCCGGATACGCGATTGTACGAAAAGTCGACTCTCTGCATTCAATATAACTCTGATTCCGAAGCTCTCGAGCTTTTCCCGAGCAATATATTCGCGTCAATGGGCGACCCTCGAGTTAATCTCGAAAAATTTCGGTTTCTTTCCAACAATACTTACCATCGGAAATGTCGTGGTTTGACACACACGAACGAATGAAACTGCCCATACTTACGACCCTACGAGAAACTTTTACGATGGGTTTATAACCGAAAATAAGAAATAAGTAGAAACTCGGTTGGCCGTTGTCGTTTCACGTTGACGTCGTTGCGGTTCGGTTTCTTCGCCCAAAATTTACAAGTCAAATGGCGAAGGATCAATGGGATCTAGTTGCGGCTTGGCCAAGGCCAGAGCGAAGCCCTTTGCGTATCCGTCTACAACGTCTGACAGAGTAGCGAACGGGCGGAGATAGAACGCAACACATATATATAAATATATGCAACGCGGCATGGTGTAGCGTTAGCGACTATATTCCGCGTGGATATAGCCGCACACCCATTTGCTTTGACTTCGCTTTGATGCGAGTTCGCAGACTCGGGCATTTGCGATGCTACATCGGTGTGCATTCGGTTTACGTTGTACGGTTATATTCGCACGAGCGAAACCCAAAGAAATCGGTCTTTGGTTGGGAGTACTTCGGTATCTCTTACAGCACATCGACTTTTCCTGTGGTTATGCGCACGGTTCTATCTCGATTTTCCCACTCTCTCTTCTTCTACCTGACGGAGAAGTCGAATTTCCGATAGGAAAATGATTATCGTAACCGAATTTTCATTGAAACGTTTACCCATAATTTTATAAGGAATTTTGTATCAAGCTCGATACTTTATTGCAATATCCTTTGATGTGTGGTTTAACGATTCTTGGGTTATCGATTATGTTGCACATTAATTTTACCGTTGGCCCGACTCGTCATTCTTCTTCTTCTTCCTCCTCTTCTTCGTCGTCGTCGTCGTCGTTATTTTTCGAGTCAAGAAGGGTTCGCTCGATCGGGAGAGTCTCGAAAGCACCCCTTCGTGACGAGGGTACAGAAATGCATAGGAAATACGAGAAGCTTATGAAAGAAGAGGAAGAAGAAAGTCGTGCCTACATTAACGTGGCGCGTATCTCCATATCAGCGCCATTATGGGGGTTCGTGATGGAGAAGTGAATGCAAGAAGGGAAGTAAATGAGGTGAAAAAAATATAAAAAAAATAATAAAACGAAAGAAAGAAATGAAAGTCGATGATGCTTGGATAGGACGCTCGGGTTTGTCTGGTTGCGAATATTTTCGAGATTTCGTGAGAATGAGAATTCAGAATGGAAGGCCCAGAAACCGCGGAACATCAGCAGTCCCGGAGTAGGTACGGAGTTTCAGTCGGTTATTCGTTTTTTTTTCTTGCTTTTTTTCTTTGTGTCTCTCTCTTTCTTCCTTTCTCTTCATTTTTTTTTCACTTGCGGTGATGGATCGTACAAGATCGTGAGGTATCCGTAGTCCGCAGGTAATTTGAGTCTAAGAACAGTGTCGCAGTCTTTCCGTTGTGACCCATCTGCCTGACGCCACGTGATGGATATTAAAAAAAATTTGAAACATGAAGAAAACTTTGATCTGTGTCGCATTTCGTTGGTTTTTTTCACCATGCGCGTCGGTAGTTCCGTGCCGGATCGATTACTCAACAAGTTACTGGCTCACGAAACATTCAAATGTGTTTGCCGTAATCAGAGTTTTGGTCACAAAATTTCCACATTTTCGTGGTACCGACAGTCGTCAAAAAAAGAAATTTGTGCTTAAACGATTTGATTTTTTTTATCCATAATAAAAATAAAAATATAATATATACATATTAAACATATAATGAGTATGGTTCAAATAAATATATCAAATACAATTATTATTATTAGTATTGTCATTATATTTAAATTTTGTCTCGTCTTTTTATCGTCCTGTCTGTTCTTTTCTGTCCAGCGATTGACAAAAATTCTTTCTTCAGTACGAATATTCGAGATATATAAGGGAATAATCGAGATTCCACGAGTAAGTTCGTCGACAAACTAATTCCCGGCCTGGAACTCTTTCCTCTCTTTTCACTACCGGTTGTTGTTTGGAATGTGGAAATGTACAGCCACGGGGTTGCCGAATGTGCACGCGCGTACGTCGAATTAATTTAACTTTGGCGACACGCCACGCGTCCATATACATATGTATATATGTCAACTAGCACAGCACAGAGCGTGGGTAGCTTTTAGGAGGAGAGCGACTGCCTGGCTTTGGAACCTTCGATGGATAGCCTCCGGCGGCAGGCATGAGCTTGCAGTCAGCTTCACCGCCAACGTTATGTACCCAATTCGAAAACCCGCGCAAATGGTACGAAATGGAAATGCGCCTTTGAACGCTGCACTGGCGTTTGTTCCGATCGCTTTTGGTGCAACAACAAGGCGCACCTATATACATATACACACTCAGATAATTAGGTGTATTCAAATTAGGGTAAGCCCTTAGGGCGCGCCCCTAATTGCCGCGGAACTAATGGTTGCATTCGATAGATACAATAGCATCAGTCAAGGATTGATGGATTAATTAATTGATTGATTGATCGATTATTGTTTCAGAGAAGACGACATCACGAGCGAAGATGGAACGAACGTCGTCAACGTTATTACGGCTCGGGCTGATCACGATGATGATCGTTCTGTGCGTCGCCCAAGTAGATTGGGATCAAAGATGCGGACCTATGTGCAAGTGCAAGTGGGTTTCCGGTAAAAAAACCGCCGAATGCATACGACAAAACTTGACTTACGTTCCCGAAGGCCTATCGTCCGAAATACAAATTTTGGATCTAACGAATAATCACATACCCTATCTGTCTCACGACGCTTTCAGCGTCGTCAATCTCGTTAATCTCCACAAATTGGTCCTCCGCGAGTGCGAGATAAAAACAATACACACCGATGCTTTCAACGGTCTCAAAATCGTCATTGAAATCGATCTTTCGGGTAACAGAATAAAAAATCTTTTTCCCGGAACATTCGCGGAAACTCAAAGACTTCGAGTTCTCTTGCTCAACCACAACGATCTCGAATCACTCGAAAATGGACTTTTCCACGATCTCGAATATCTTCAAAAAGTTGTTTTATCGGACAATCGTTTGACCCACATCGGAGAAAAAACGTTTCGCAATTTGCCGGGTCTTCAAACTTTAACCTTGAACGGTAACAATTTGACATCCGTCAGATTACCGACTTTCGAGAATCTACCGAAATTAAGCAGTTTGGAATTGCACAATAATCCGTGGAATTGCAATTGTCATTTGAAAAAATTTCGCGATTGGACTATCGAACGTAAATTGTACACAAAACCCACGACGTGCAATCAACCGTCGAATTTGGCGGGTAAAATGTGGGACGAGATGTCGAGCGATGATTTCGCTTGTCGTCCGAAAGTATACGTCGGACCATCGTCGAGATACGAGACTGGTCCGGGTTCGGTGACACTTTGGTGTCGAGCCACGGGTGTTCCAAAACCCCAATTGTCGTGGGTTCACAGAGCCAGAGTATTGACGAATTCAACGAGAAGACACAATGGCGAACGTAATTACGTACTTTTCGAGAGAAACGAATGGCTCAATTTGACGATACCGGAAGTTTCGACGGGTGACAAGGGCGAATACATATGCATGGCGATTAATCCGGGTGGTAAGATCGAAAGAAACGTCAGTTTGACGATCGTCGGTGACGTCGTGGGCGGTGAAACCGGCAATGTGAGTTTGCCACTCGCTCTCGGGCTCGGTATAACGTTTTTGTTGCTGCTTTTGGTTACTCTCACGCTATGCGTCTGGTACTGTCGAAAACGTCAGCCCCGTAACGATGAAAAAAGTGCGGAGGCGACGTCGTTGGAACATCACGGCCTTGGAGAACAAGAAAAATCACTCATCACCGCGATAAATCCGGTCGTAAAACCACCGAGAAGATACGAAGCACCTTCGGTCACTTCGCACGGAACGGAAATGACGGAACTCAACAGGACTCTTCTCGACAATGACTCCGTTTTCGGTCAGTACACTGCTTTTATAACCCGACAATGCGCTACCAAGTAGATTATTTGAGCGTCGCGATTTTGTCGCGATTGTATTAACGCATGTAGGTCCAACTGTTGGGGCGATATTTTTATGGTTGAACGTGGGATGTTTTTTGAAGGAATTTTTACGTCGCTACGTGGAGGCGCTGCTATCGCACGGGCTCGGAGAACCTGAAGAAAACCTGAGAAACCTAAAGTTAACTTAAAGAAAATAACGTGGAAATTGGTTTGATGATGGTTTTTATGGATGTTTCTTCGTGCTTCGGGAGAAGATTAAACCTCAACGGTTACACTTTGAACCTTCGGCATAAGAATGGCGAAACGATAGTGTCCATTTCAAAACGTTTATTCATTTTAAAGTACGACGATGAAAATATTAGAGAAAAGAGTCACCAAATTACGGAAGAAACTTGAATTATCGTCATTATTTTTGCAAGATATGAAACAAATTCGATCGCAGGAATTTCGTGGGGTTTTCTGGACCCCGAGTGACCGCTCAGGGTTAATATCCTTAAGAACATGCCCCAAAAAATTGCTCGTAACAACTTTTATTGAATCATTCTCAATTCTCAAAGAAAGCAACGCGTTTTACAATATATTTCTTGCATTACATTTATTTATGATCCATGGATTCCGTTATTAGGTAAAATTTGTCACAATTCCATGAGCAAGCGATCACAGCGCCACTCAACCGATAATACCGTCGTTCGCCATCACCAGATTCGCGTCGTGGTCACGACAGACCGATTCAATGAACTGATTAGCAATGTAAGCGTTATGAAACAATTAGAACGTGAATGTTTCGATCAATGATGCCCCAACTGATAATAAGCTGTGGTATATTTAGGGTGACGCGCCTAAATATCGACCGAGTCATCACGAGTTCGAGTGAGACGACGCAAGACAGCGCCTTCAGCGCTCGTGGTCGAAGCCAGCGAAAGAACGACATAAATAAATGGCACATCATCTTGAACGATGCGAATTATTTTTTATCTTGCGAATTACGCACGCATGGCGCATCGTCGCAACTTTAAAATTCATAAGAATAATAAATCTCAAAAGCAGCGTAATTCACGTTGCTTTCAAAAGTTGACATCTGATCAATGAGCGGGCCATCGAATTAGCTATGAATCTTTGAGGCACAAAAAATTTTTATCAAACACGAACAAAGTGCAATATATAAATATTATATATATGTAATATATAAATTAACAATAAGTTAGAACGGCGTTGCACATTGAGCGAAACTGCAAACGCGAAAAAACTGTAAATAATTAGATTCAACAAATTTTTTAATATTTTTTTATTATTTTTTTAATTTTTTTTATCGTAGCGGGTGAAAAGTTTTTATTTATTTTTCATTTTTATTCATGCTCGAGTTGAGTCGCCGGGCGACCGTCTGAGTTTACTCTCTTGGGAGTGAACGAACCGGACAGACTTTGCGATTAAAATTTAAGTGAAAAATATATACGGCGAGCGGTAGGAGGCCGGCCTGGGGCGCGCGACCGGGGAAAGATATTTCGCTCCCGGTTGACGCCGGTTGTGTCCCACCGCGTTAACCGGCGGAGGAGGTTGGAAAAGGCCGAATTAAAGTTTTTCACGCTGGTTTTTCTTCTTCGCTCTTTCTTGACTCGTTGCTCGAATTAATTCGAACTTGTCGGCAAAAAAAACGCAAAAATAGAAACGCAACGTTTGATTACAAATTGTGAAATTTACGGAAATTTATTGGATTACGGATGATTGGCTTATCGCGCTATTGGTAACGATGGATGGTAAAGTGCTTCCGCAGTCGGTGACCAAATTTATTTCTCAGAATTAGAAGAAAATAATAAGAATTAAGCTCGTCTTTGATTATCAAGACGGTCATTAAGTCTCTAGAGAGGATTTAGCATGCCACGGAAAATCGGTCAGCTCGTTATCGATCTCTCCTACAAACCTACACTACATACAATTTAACTCAAACCCATCTTCTTTCTCCCTTTCTTTCTCTCTCTCTCTTATTTCGCGTAATCCTCAGTGGCAGTTCATAGCGATCGAAAAATGCATTTATTTCCATTATTTCATTTTTACTTGTATTTTTTTATACACGATATTATTTTGTCTTCGTTTTCAAAAATCTTCATACCGAATCTCCCTTATTTCTTTTTTACACGGTTTTCCAATAGTTTCTTTCAGTTTTAATGTAGCTTTAATGTAGAAATAATTACGTTATTTCATTTTATTATTATTTTGGCGCGTGCACAAGAAGACCTTCCAAATCCTAACCCACTAATAAACAGCATCCAATCTAATTAAACGGCCCGAGTAAAAAAAATTATATATATTCGATACATATTTTTTTTCTCTCTCTCTTTCTCTCTCTCTCTCAGCACAATCAATCGTCCTTAAATTTTTCTTTCGTCGTTTTTTTTAAATTTTCATAACGAAAAAAAAAAAAACAATTTATCTTTTTTGTTTCTCTCGAAACAGCTGACGGTCCGGGAAGTATGATCGGCGGTGTCGTCGGCGGCCATGGTGACGAGGATCGCGAGCGTTCGACCCCGGAACTCGATAACGGTACGTTGTCACGTGGCCCGAATTACCGACATTATCCGCCCGATCTCTTGGCTTTTTCCGGAGGTCGGGGATCATCCCCGACGAGTCAAGCGTCAACGGCACCGGACAATTCCCGTCCCAATCAACAATCCCAATTCACCGGACAACAATCTAACGCCTTTGGTTCACCCACGAGCGGACAATATCCGGCTTCGTTCAAAACTCTTCCGCACAATCGCAACAGCACGGCTTCTTCGCCCCATTACAGCTCGGGACTTCCGGTTATGCCACGTCACGGTTACGTAACAATGCCGAGAAGACCGAGAGCACCGAGTTGGAGCAGCGGTCCACCGACTTCACCCACGGCATCCATGGCTGCCGAAACTCTCGATCCGGTTTACGACAATCTTGGATTACGAACAACCGCGAACGGTAGTTCCGTGCTTTCGTTGAACAAAAGTCCGGAACCCGGTGCAACGTCGATAATGCGAGGACGTCCGTTACCCGGTACACCGACGAACGGCAATAATTCGCATTACACGACGATACAACGTAGCACACCGAATATTTTGGCGAACAGTCCTTTGGACCGATCATCGCCCGAAGGAGCTCCCGAATGGCCGATCAAATTGCCGGACGAAATGGACAATCACGCGATCGCGACGATGACCGGCGATAGCGCGACTCTCGGACGCAAAGTACCACCGAGACCGCCACCGAAACCGAAGAAGCGATCGCCCAATGGACCTCTTTACGAGGACGAGGGCGAGGACGGCACGGAGGTTTGATGGTCCATCGAGTGGAGAATCGTCAGAGGGTAAGAAAACGAAAAAAAAAAAAAAAAAACAATCGTTTGGATTTCCGAACGTTCGAGGGAACGAGAAATTATCTCGATGTGTTTGAATGATTTTAATGCAAAAAAGACAAATGAACGAAATATAAACAAAAAAAAATGATAAACCGGTTGTGCCTTCCGAACGGGATTTTCCGGGTGAGATTATTGGAACGATGATCGATGAGACCATTTTACGTGAAAAAGACGAAATTTTGATCCAGCGGGATGAACGAGGTGGTTGAGAGAGATAATGAATCAAATCGAATTCGTAGGTTCGGATATGGATCTTTTTTTTTTTTTTTTTTGTTTTTCTTCTTATTTTAGGAGTAATTTTGATGATTAATTTTGCAAAATGAATTGCGAAATTTTTTTGACGTTTTCGTGTGTAATTCGCGGTTGGAATGAATTTTTTTTTCGCGGGAAATTGTGGAAATTTGGGTGGTGAAATTGATCGGGTTGGATAAATCGTGGAGGGGAGGGAAAAATGGAACAGTTTTGTTCGAGGACGAATTGAAGCTTCTGTAATTTTGATTGAATTATTTCGATTCATCGAAGCTCCGGAGAGTCATTTGGGAGACTGTGGATATTCGTTCGAAATTATGTCAACGAGCGATCATCGTCTTGCGAAGAGAGTGCAATTTCGCGTTGGAAAAAAAAATTCTTTCTCGTAGCTTTTTACCACGAATTTAGTTTGTTTTTTCAAAAATATTTATTTATTTTTTCATTGAAACTTTTAGTAGTAAGGATTGTGGGTGGAATCGACTCAGTGATTGTGAGTCGGCGATGGTAAACTTTGTAAAGATTTCGGCAATTTTTCAGTACGGTTTTTCCATTTTTGATCTTTATTTTTCTTAATTTTACAAAAAAATAAAATTCATATAAAAAAAAATAAAAACAATTTATTTTATTTCGAGTACGATCGTGCGGAAAAATTGTTTTAATTCCGGTTGAGTTCGTTCGCGAAATGAAAGAGTCGAGGGTCGAGAATCGATCGTCCAATTAAATGCTTTTTAATCGTGTGTCCAATAAAAACCCGTCTGACAAAATAGTTAAACATTCAAAGTTACATTGAAAGCTCCGACGAAAACTTCGGACATCTTTTCGAGAGTCGCGTGAGCAATGAGTTCGGCACGCATTGCGATATCGAAAAAAAAATATCGAAACCCGAAATGACAACAATTCAAGTCCAAAAAAAAAAATTGAAACAAAAGAAAGACTGAAAATTGATTTCATCGCCGACTCAAAATCGTCGCCGTTCGCCGTCGTAAATCGAAAATAAAAATAAGATACTCGATGCGAAACGAAACGAAAAAGAAAAAAAAACACACACAAGCGCGACTAGCATGAAGCGCCATGTCGTTCCATGTCAAAATTTTGTATTTCTTAAAAAACGAGAGAAAAAAAAAATAACAAAAAGAATAAGGAAAGAACAAATTTAGGCGTAATTAATGGTTGAACGTCCGAAAATTCGTTATAAAAATGTTCATTTCCGGAATATCTTGTTCCATTCCTTCGTCTTACCTTCTCTATGTCATAAATTATATATTAGAAAATTGATAAAGCATAACTCATAACGGTCTCGTGTTTGCAACTTGTACATATACGCGTTTACCGAAGTTGTAACGCATAAAAAAAACGACGACCTCGTACCAAATAAGCATTTTCGCTGCAAGCTCGATAACTGCATCTGCGGCTAAATATATATTTAAAAATAAACGAATAAATATATTATATATATATATTATTGTGAAAAGAAATGCGACGATGGGAATGAAACGAAGTCGCGAATTAATTAATTTTTAAGCCTCGACGATGAAATGCGCAAAACTCGTTGACATTTTTGTCAATTATTCGCGTGATTGACAAAAATTGACAACAACCGCAACAAAATACTATCTTAAAAAATTACATATATCTATAAAATTGTAGAGATACGAGATTATATATAACGAATGTTCGAAAATGATAAAAAAATTTACGTAAATTAAAGTGTACATAATGAGCTTGCGTGCGTGCGGGAGAAATCGTCGAAACTAATCATCGTATTTCATTGTACATTAATCGAAGGTGGAGAATCGACGTTGCGCGGTCCTTTCAAGTTCGATCTTTCCGGTACCGATTTTTTTTTTCGTCGTATCATTTTTTATTCATAATAAACAACGCTCTTAAATTAATCAACGCGACTGATTCAAATCGTCGGTAGATTATTCATCGCCACGAATTATCAATGACATTGATCACCGCGACGAATGATGCATCAATTTTATTCATTAATTATTCATTGATTCGAATCGAAATAGTCCGAAGAATTTAGCTCAAACGATTAAAATAATCATCGTCAGTCCAATAAAATAAAATCCTTTCTGCTTCTTCTTTTTTATCGATAATTTTTCCAGCCCCTTTTTCGAAAACTTTTACAAAAAAAAACAAAAAAATCCTCGCAGAGTTATTCATTTTTATATGAAAATCGGGAGAAAAAATTTTCGTTCCTAGCATTGGAAATCACATAATTGCATTGAATTATTCATTTTTCGCATCGCTGCTTCCGTGAAAAATATTTTTTTTTATTGTAAATTAATTGTACGAAATGTCGATCACGCTTTATTATTGACAATTTTATTGTGATTGATCGTGGCGGAGAGGGTGGGCGGGGGGAATAGAGTTGGAGCGTAGTATTTTTCTGGCTCCATGGAGAATTTTTCATCGATCGATAGGATGCAACTTGTTGCGGTCACGTGCTACGACAACCCTCGTCTCCGTATTTCGCGGAAAGTCTGCACCACCCCGTCCATCATCCGCCGGCTTTTCCTCCCTCTCTCTCTCTCTCTCCCCCTCTCGCCTTCTCCCACTTTCTCTCTCTCTCTTTCTCATCAAACTCCACGCAAACACTCGCAGACAGACACACGAATGGTACACGTACTGATCAGCAAAAAAATCTCGTTCAAAACAGCCTCGTCTCAAGATTCCGCATAAAATCCCAAATAATCCAGCAATTTATTTCATAAAATAGGAAAAAATAGACAAAAAACATACATACATCGAACCACCGCCAACCGGAAACCATAAATCGGCGCGTCGATCCCGCCGTCGATCTCACATTTTCCAACCTCTCGATCGGTAGATTTAATTTTTAATTCTTCGATCAATCTTCGATTCTTTAATCTCTCATCATTCATCAAATACGCCTAAATTAAAAAAAAAAGTCTTCTTTCCCTTGTTTAAAATATCATTTCGATCGTACGACATGAATTAGTTCAATATAAATAGCGCGTGGGCGTCGTCGTCGCGCGTCGCCATTATTCTTAAGTGACCAAGCGAGAAGATAACGTCGCGACTCGTTTTCACGCCCAACCGTTCCGTTGCCTCCATATGTACATACACACTCATTAAACGCACCCCCCCCCCTCCCCCCTCTCCTTCCTGAAACAATGTTCACAATGGTTGTAACATTGACATGTAAATTTGCGGACACTTTGAAAGCCCCGCGATCGGTTGGGTTGACCAGTCGACGACAAAAATATATTTTTGTAATTTTGTATTTTTACCCTCCCTCCCCCCAGCCCCGCTGCCATACGGCGATACAGCGATATCGGCTTCCATTGAGGTCGCTCGAGGTCGAAAGGCCACCCCTATTTTCATGCAACCCTCCCACGCCCCCCACCCGCTCTTCGAGTCTTCATTTTGTCATTTACGAAGGAAAAAAAAAAAGAAACGAAACAACGCAGAACGAAAAATTGTAAATAATTTTATCTTTCTGTGCGATATAGTCGTTATATCGTGGCTTCGTGTGCGCGAAAAAAGCGTTATGAACATTAAAAGAAAACAAACATCTGAATAAAATAATCTAAACATTGAAAAATCGTTGATAAATTGCCAAAATATATCGTAATAACGTATTATAGAGACGAGTTTGAAGATAAATATTGTAGAGATTATGATTAAGTACGTAATTACGATGATCGATGATTGAGAGAAATAAAAAAACGAAAGAAATAAAATAATTCGAGAGACGATAAGACCTTTCCGCGTTAAATTACTTTTTGAAAAAAAAGGTGGTTTACAACGCTTCGAGCACGGCGTAAATGTGGACATAAATTTGTTCGAATCTGTCGTGTACATATTTTGCTTGATTATATGAAAAATTATCATGGACCATTTTTTTTTCTTACCATTTTAATATTTCTTTCAATTATTTTTGGTTTTTAAAATTAAATAGTTATTTTTGTAACGAACATCGATGGTGCTCCTATTTTTTGTGTCGATAGTACGTCATTATTATTATTATTATTATTGTTATTATTATTATTATTATTATTATTTATCTTCGATAACAAGATATTTTCCAATTATTTTTCTTTTCATATAATATCAATTTCCCATTCTCGTTATTTCTCTTTGATCGAAGCGGTAAAACTAGTTTAACACCGTCGATTACTCTCCGGTCAGTTGGTCCGGTCGATAAAACCGTCCGGAGTATCATCCACCGAAAATCAATGTCTATCCGTCAGCCACGGAACGATCGACGTGAAAAAATTTTCAAAACCCACGAATACGAGCCGCGAGGCACTTTACCAACTCTTCGATTTCATTGGAATTCACTCGTTCGCGGTTGTTACCCGAATTATGATATACGTGTAATAAAACAACCCGCGTTTATCATTGCCGCGTAGTTTCCACATCGGCCACGAGGCAGCGCTGCGTTGGTTTTCCAACGCGAGTGATTGTAATCGATATCGCGTTGTTGATTTTACGACGGTAAAATTCAACGAGGCTGACTCGTAAAACGCGTACAGAAGAAACAATTGCTAACACGTTGTACGCATGAGAGATTTTTATCGAACAAAATGGCCTACGGTCGAGCATTTATTTATAATTTTTTGTCGCAGCCGTTATGAGAAAATGTATAGAAACATAATATAGACGGAGAATGTGTGTACATTTGAATTTCCCGACGCAGTTTAGTTCCTATATAATTATTTCGGAGCTGCATGTGACGTACGGGAGCTCCGCAATTGCGCGAGAAATAATGAGAGTTGCGAATAAGCGCCGCTGGAGGCGCTGGCGGTCGATTCTAGAAGCTGTTGCGGGGTTTCGGTACGCGCGAAACTGAAAAATTCGTGACGATAAATTGCTAATCGTCGATCGTCCGCGTTGGGAATTACAATTTCGGAGAGCTCTCGCCGAAAATCGGAGAAAATTCGTGGTCTTGCGACGGTTTTCCGCGTGTTTGCGTTGCAGGCCACGTCGAGGATTAACGATAATCGCGGTCTAACGGGGATTAAAGAAACGAT
>OZ020164.1:16839229-16904229 GCA_963971145.1 Sussaba pulchella | reverse complement strand
TCGAACACGTCCGTGAGTAGTATCACGTCGGTGTCCAAAACCAGAACTTTTTCGACTTGCAAAATTTCCGAAAGCACGAGTTTCAGAAGTCCATAGACTCCGGAATAATGTCGATTTGGAACCCACGAGACTTTCGGTATCCACTCGTCAGTCGTGTAAAATGAAACGTCGACTGAAATTAATTTTTTTGGGTTTCTAAATGTGCTTTTGGAGAAACGTGCTTTTTGCTCGAGGAGAAATAAATACTCGGCAAGAGGATGGAGTTCGGGTTTTGATCAGGAGAGAAAATATTCACGTGAATGGAAAAAAAATCGTGAGATAACAATTTTTTAATATACATCTTTCTCTTATGTTGAAATTGGAATATTTTGTTGAACAATAAAACAAATTTTTTCAAGCGAAATGTTTGATGTTTGATACTTAAGGGAGAACATTCGAATGGACAGCGTAAAAAATTGGTGAATCGTAGAGAAATATGTTTTACAGCTGTTGCAGAAAATAAAAAATATTATTACTAATGATTTTTAAATATTTTTTCTATTTTTTGCAACAGCCATAAAATTTTTGCAGCAATTTATTGATTAAATTAATAGGATCGTTCAAATTGAAATCCATATTTCTCAGGACTTGTGCTCTGTTGATATTTGGAATGTGCTCAATCGTGCGAAAAAGATTTAAAATTGCAATTCGATGACTTTTCATCGTCCGAATCAAATTCGCTGCCGATCCAACGACACATTTGATAAAACCGACTCAAACCGATCTATCTCTTGCTTTTGACTTATCACCGGCCGTTCTACAAAATTCACTTTCCATCAAAACACCCGAAACCCGACTCTTGCCGAACCAAAGAATATTCGACAAATCCCAAACCTCGCGGCAAACCCCACGTTCGAAACAAGGTGCTCAGAGTTCTCTTGGCAATCTCATCGACCAGCAAGTGAAAGTGCAGAGGCTTGGATCGATAGAATACGATGGACTTTGCCACGGTAACCAGAGCCATCGTCGAATTGTAACCGGCGCAAACCATCGCCACGTGTATCGTCTCGCATTTCTTCTGCCGCAAAACAACGTTTCTTCTCGTTACACGAAAGAATCAAAATTTGCAACAACAAAAGAGGGAAAAAAAACAGCAAACAAACGCAACGAGGGTGAAACTCGCTTACTTGAGGTACCGTTTTGTCGATCTTAAATTTTTCAGCCTCAAAATTTGTAACAAAAAGCATCTCCCCAGTTTCGCCAGCGTCGAGCTTTGAAAATTTTATCGAAGCTGGCTTCGCAACGTCCATCTCCGTCGATGGCGCTGCAAATGATTTTTTTTCTTTGTTTTTCTTATTCGTTCTTTTATTGGGTATCGATTGTAATAATAATTGTGAAAATCGATTATTTTGTTATATTATTACCGTTTATTGACAAATACACATAGAAGATGGTGGAGACTGCGAGAACAGCTAGGATATACTTTATCCATGGTCGAAACTTAGCATTGCGCCACGCATACTTGCTAATTCTAACTACACCGTACCACAAATCTGCAACAATAATATCATAACAAATATAATACAAAAATACCGTTAAATATATGAAATATTATAATAAACGAAGGATTATAGTAATATTATTATATTAACATCAATAATTAAAAAAATCATTAACAAAATAAATGATCAATTAATCAATTGATTGAAATAAAATAAAATAGACAATAAATTATCAGAATCAAAAAAATACCAATTAAAACAATACTTGCCGTTTTTCAACATTGATTTACGCGAATAAAAGTACGATTTTCATTTTCGTCACTATCTAGATAAATTATTTTTGCGCATTTTGTTGTAGATAAAAAAAAATTATTACGCACAGGTGATAAATTTTCATTGAAATTAACTAAAGGACGTAAATAACGTTGGAACGAACTTCGGCTCACGAGTGCTTACGTGGCTCCACTCGCGTAACAATACGAAACTACTCACTAGCTCGCTGCTGCCGCAACATTTGCGGCACTACAGCGACGAAATAAATTGAGACCGGCGGGAAGACTTATTTATAGAGCTCAAGAAACGTATCGCGCAGCCTGGAGATGGAGTTGAGGATTGTCGAGACTACGATAACGGAGGAATACACGATTTCACGCCGGTACAACAGTTGAGTGATGGCGAAACGTCTACACGTGTAAGAAAAACATTCCTGACGGAGTCGATGATTATTTGAGAATGTTTTTCGGACAGAGTAATATTGTCAAAATTCAGAGTATTATTCTTATTCGTAAATTATAGCTCATAATAATAATAATAATAATAATAATAATAATAATAATAATAATAATAATAATAATAATTATTATTATTATTATTATTATTATTATTATTATTATTATTATTATTATTATTATTATTATTATTATTATTATTATTATTATTAATAATAATTATCATTATTATTATTATTATTAATAATAATTATCATTATTATTATTATTATTAATAATAATAATAATATATATATTATCATATTAATATATATTAATATAATATAATATGTATAATATGTTATTATATTGATAATAATAATATTGTTATTATTATTATTATTATTATTACAGGCTTCTGAGATGCTGTGCTAGTGCTCGGTCGGCAACAAAAACTGTAAAGCACTATTCTCAGCGACTATTGATATTTGAAATAAAGAACGCAATTAACTAGCTGCGTTTTATAATTCCGTAGTCAACCGTTCTTGCTTAGAGCTCCGAAGATGTTTTTTTTTAAATATTCAATAATAAGAATGCTTCACTAAGCCACGTACACAAAAAGACCTGTAGCACCCAAATAAGCAGCCTGTTGGACAAAGGCTACGAAAACAAAACGTTCTTCCCATCAAGTGAGACGGTTCATGGCAAAAGTGATTTGGCAACTCTCGTAATAACGCAAGTTAGCACCCTCGGAGCTGCGCGTTCATCCCCCAAAAGTCCAATCGTCCGAAACAATCGTCGACCGAATCCTCTCTCCGCGTCTCGCAGTCCCGGGAAGCAATGAAGGGAGTATATTGTCTTTACCCTCCTTAAGGGTGAGAAAGACAGACTGGGGTTGGTTAAAGGGTCGCGTGGGTTTACGGAAACTATTGCAAACTACCGTGAGAATGTAATTAAGCCGGGAATGTGGATTATGCTACGCGCATTAACGCCTGAAATAGCTTGGGAAGAATAGTTATAGCATGAGTATCTATAACAACGCCGAATACCGAATATTACAGTCGACCCCTCCCCCCTTTCCCGACCGACCGCCATTGACGAGCTCGTTTTATGCATATACTTGTGAAAGCCAAAGTCTTGACTTCTCTTCAATTTGTCCTGAATATTTTCTTCAGACAATTTTCGGTTCTGCCCTTGTTCAACAAAATTCTATACTATTCTACATTCCACGTCAAGCTTGCTATTTTATTAGTTTTTCTTAAGGTTCAATCAATTTTCTTTCTTGAATATCAACGAAGCCGCACCGACTGACAAGAAAATAAAAAATGTATTCATACAATTTTCGTGAAACCCTTAATAATGACTTTTCTTATTAAAGAATAAGCTAATTCACAACGAAAGCTTTTCGACCTTGGTTTGATTATTCGAAAAGCTTTTCGAGGCACTTTGCTGGGATTCGACGAATCCCTTCGGCGCGATTTACCCGGCTCGGTCATGCCGAAAACCATCGGCCGCATGCTCGGATCACGATGCGATTCATGTTTATACAAATCCCATTGAATAAGAAACGTACGAGCCAACGGGCTCCGACAAACGCACGGATACGGTCGTGAATCCGCAAACCCCGAGCGGATTCCACTCGAGGTATTCCACTCGATTGGTTGACACTGGCATTCTGGCTGTACCGAGACTCGAATCGCCCTTGACGTGAATTAACAAACGAGAGCCGCTACTTCTGACGTGAAAAATTCGTAGCACTTTCGTCGTAAATTTTTAAGTATTTCTTGACAAACGGAAATTGCGGTTTATTATTTATTGTTCGAATGTAAAGCAGAGTCAAACGTCTATGATTTTTATCGTAAACATTTATTTGAGTAGGAAATACAAGACGGACACTGAGAAAAATGAGTAATAAATAAATAAACAAAAATAAATAAATAAATAAATCAATGCATCAATAAATAAATAAATAAATAAATGAATAAATAAACAAATAAATAAATAAATAAATAAATAAATAAATAAATAAATAAATAAATAAATAAATAAATAAATAAATAAATAAATAAATAAATAAATAAATAAATAAATAAATAAATAAATAAATAAATAAATAAATAAATAAATAAATAAATAAATAAATAAATATAAAGCTGAGAAAATGTTTTCTCGTGGAATTGCCTGTGCATAGATATAAATCGCGAGGGCGGCACGGGATGCACAGTACGCGGTATATATAGTATTCATACAGTGCTAGCAAAGCAGTGCCGTTTGATTACGTACCCATAGCCCAAAGGCTCGATGTTTAATTTCTTTGTACTCGGCTGCACTCCGCCAGAGGCTGCAGATTCTACTTCCGTTACCGTCAGACCGCCCGGCACATCCTATACGTATATCCTGACACGTTATAAATATATAACGACGCGTATTGTACGAATATGCATATTTATATCTTTATGCCCGTATATAGAAAAATTCTGCAAAGGATTTGTCACGCCCCCACCTTCTGAAAGTGAAAAAAAATAATAATAATAAAATTTTTTTTTTCAAATGATAAAAGAAAAAAGACCATAGAAACGTGGAGGTGGAGAAAACGTGAAAAATAGATGAGGGTACCACAGGGTGGCCCTTGTAAAAACGCGGCCGTGCATTTATCAGGTACGAGTCGCAGTTGGTTCCCGCGCGCTTTGTCCGATATCCTTTTTGTTGTAGCTTTGCAATAAGGGTTCGCGGGCCTGCGAACCTCTTTTCCTTTACGTGTCATCACCTGAAAGAATAAAAAAACCGATGCTACAGCGGCTACTCGTCGACGGTCCTTTATGTGGCTCCTGATAGAATATCAGACGCAGTGATATTCTCCAGCGAATATGTAACCAAAAGAGAAAGCGAGAGAGGGAGAGAAAGGAGAAACTTTTGTTTTATGTACTAAAAGGTACGATTTATCAATCGATTTGTTTTGAAATTTTTATGGAACGATATGCAGCCGTGACAGACATCCCATCAAAGGACGAAAGTCGAAGCTTTTAGTAACATTATCGAGAAGGCTACAGAGGCTGGATTTTATCCTCCATGGTAAATAAATTTGGGCAACGTATGTAGTCTCTTTATTTTCTGTGAGTTTCGAAAGTTTAATGGAAAATGTCAGCCTCGTTGTAGGGCGAGCGAAGGCTGAGAAGGCTGAGGAAGGATGAAAAGGGCTGAGGAGGGCTGAGAAGGCTGAGAAAAAAAGAAGGCGCGGTAAATTCCATTTTTCGCGGTTTCCATTTTACGACGAGCTTGAAAGGGCTGAGTGCTGCCATCTACGACGAATAAATGTCAGCTGGGCAGCGATATTTGTATCCACTGCCGTTGAATAGCAACCGTGGATTCTGTAAGACATCTTTCGGCCGGTAGAACAGTTTACAAATTGCATACTCGGTCGGTAATTCTCACGCGGAAAGCTGCTAAGGTTATCGCTAATTATGCCAGAGCTTGGCAAAGTATGACAGTCGATGAGTCAGTAAAGCAGTGCATCGAAAATATGTTGCTGAGAGCACGGAGGAAATTAATCAAACCAAAAGTTACCATCAGTTGGTAATTTGTACTTACTTCGGAAAAGACAGGCATCCCACCTGAAAGAGATAAGTCGTTCTTGCCAAAAATATCATATCCCCAAGCGGAAGTTCTCTTTCATGATTTCGTATTCACACTTATAGCGGCAAAAAAAATTCCAAAAAAAGCCCAGGGACATAATCAAGCCGCAGCGCAATACGATCGTGCAAATATCTAGAGTAAAGGTAAGTACTAACAACGAAAAAAAAGACAATGAGGGTAAAGGGAAAGAGTGTTTGATTTGTCATTATCTTTACTTGTTCGGTGGTCATTAATGTGTTAAATTATTTTCGGCCTAATTTGTTCCGTATAAATATTAGTGTGTGCTTCGGCCGGACGCGACGATTTCTTCAACTTTCTTTCGCCGATAATGGCGTTACACGTGCCTTAAGATAATCCTTAGTGCCCCTTTTACATCATATTTATACATACATATATAAATATATATTATTTATATATGCATATATAATAACGATCGTAAGAAAACGCAACCAGTATCAATAATAATTGTAATAATAATAATAATATTTGTATAATAATACGCGTTATCATAATATTTGTATAAGTGTCCGAGATTATCGATTAATGTCTCTTAAATATAAACACTCATGAATGTATTTTATATACATATCTATTAATTTATATTTATTTATATATTTATAATTATATAATATAAATTCATCGTTACACACGCCAATTGTCACTGTCGTTCATGTATCGGGTATTTCATGTGTGTTTACGCGTGCTTGTGTGTGTGTGTGTGTGGGTGTATTTTTTTTTTGTTATTGCATATGGTGCGACGATTTTATATATCTACAGGCTGCCGCTGATGCCGAATTCTTTGATCGCTGCCTGAATGTGAACATCCAACGCTTCGTTCTCGTCGACTTCTTGATGCTTGTAACCGTTTAGGAAGTGACACGTTCCCGTTTCGCTCGCTGGCATCTCTTTCGGCAGATTGTCTTTGGTCCGCTCCTCCAATATGAAACCTGGCCTCTGAATGAGGCACCTGCGAATGAAAAAATCAATTTTTGTCTCGTTTCTGAAAAAGAGTGGAAATCGATAGAAAACGGTAAAATTTTTCGGTTATAGAATGTTAAGTCCTCTACAGTCCATTAAGGGGACAATCACTTTTCTGTGCAAGGCTCGCATGGAAAAATTTAACCGTCGAATAAATTTATTGGTGATTGACAGTAATTTTTTAACAAATAAAAAACGTCGTTCTTGCTCCTGAAAAGGAAAGTAAAATTTCGAAACTTAAAAGGTCACCGACTTGATACATTTTTTTTTATGCCACATTCGAATATTTTTACTCGAAGAAGAGTAAAATAGTTCATTATGTCACTAGTACGAAAAAAAAATTTCTGACGAGTATTGCAATTACACGAGTCCAGAAAACGTTTTTCGTACGAGTATCGAACGAATTTTTATGTGACAAGGTGCGTAAATGCGGTTTTACGCGCAGCGTGTCATAAAATATGTTATTACAATAATTATTAACCCCTTAACCCACGATTCACGTTCCAATAGCCTGGGTCCAAAACGTGAACAAGATCGCGCGGCTTTCGAGACATTCCTGTGATATTAACGTTCGGCCCGACCGATGTACCACGGGCCAGGCCTGTGATAATAAGTTTAGGCCCGAATACAAGAGTAGTTGTAGGTTAAGGGGTTAAGGGAGAAGTATGTTTCCTCGTTCTTTGTAGAATACGTCACTGACGACTCACTCGTAAGTCGTTGGACTGACGTTGATGCGAAGTGGCTCGCTCGTAGATTCGAACTTGTTTGCTATCGTAACGTTGTGCCCGAAAAGACAATACCTCGGCATTTTTTTGCCGACGACACCGGCCAGCACCATACCGGTGTGAATTCCAATGCGCATCTGAAAAATAAATAAGCAAATGAGAAAAAAAAAAAAAATAAATAAATGAATAATAAATACATAAATAAATAAATAAATAAATGAATTAATAAATAAATCAATGAATAAATAAATAAATCAATGAATAAATAAAATATTTGTCTTGAATCAGTAGTGCCTACTCGGACGACTCTGAAAAAAATATCTCGACATTGTTTTCCATTTTGCCGATTGAAATAAAAACTTCTCAGGCAATTCTGTCAACATTTGTCGTCGAAACGTGAACCCAATCGAGCCAGGGGTCCCAATCAAAGCTCGACGAAAGTTTCCTCAACCCTAAGTTTCGAATAATATGATCCACAGAGCCTTTTGATCGTCTCTCCGAATTAATTACCCGATTTCTCCGGTACCCGTCGCGGTTGCAAGTCGTCAAGAGCCACGCGAAGCACCTTCTCAATTTCGAAAATCAACCCCTTTCGCGCGCGCGCGCCCCGCAAGTTCGTGCAAGCTCGTACGATCCGCGCTCGTTGTACCCTCTCGTCAACCGCTAATTATAATTATCGTATTATACACCGGCTTCGTGTGTTTCGAAACCCGCTCTACCGTGTGTCGGATACGTTTCAAGCTCGTTCAAAGGGACTTTCACTCGACGCGAGCTTTGCTAATTTCCCACGAGAAATTAATCGGCCGCGATCGAATAACAAATTTTTTAATCACACTCGCGCGGAAGCTGAGACCGGACTCGGTCACGTGACCACCCGAGTGGAAACATCAATTTTGCGCGAAAATTCATAAGTAGCGGAAAATAAAAAAGAAAAGTGAAAGAATTACGTGAAAATAGAATGAATTTAGGTATTTTTTTCTTGCTGAGGGTGCGGAATAAAATGTTTACAACCCCTTCGACGTTGAATGATTTCACGACATTGGCAAGCAGACCTCGAGGTTGCAACGATTCGGAACGACGGGGTTGAGCTTTCTCAGCTTTTCTGACGTGGAAAAATCGTAAAACCACGCAGCGTAGGTTTACGAGGTTTTGTGGAGTTTGACGTTTTCTCAAATTTTTTTTTCTTTTTTTGTTTTTAACAATTTCTTCTACAATTTGCTATGACCCGAACTTGCTTTGGTACGGCGGTTACGACTAGTTGCTCCAACGTTTTTCAGGCGGAAAATGAAAATAAAACATCTTGAATCTAGAATCGAAAAAGTTTGAATATATTTTTCCCCTAATTGGAAGAGCGATCTCGACGAATAACGAAACAATCGGGACGGGGATTATTCACGGATGTGCAATAACGACGTACAAATGAATCACCGAACCGAAAGGACTTTTCGAAGAACGACGGAACGGTCAGCCACTCGAGGGCGGCTGTTGGTTCCGCGTTCTGGGGATTATCGGGTGACCAACGAAGCGCGAATATAATTCGCTTAGACTTGATTCCTGGCAGAGGATTGCAATTAGCGTTGCCAGGCAAAATCCTCTTTGTTGTTGTATTTATTCTTCTCTTATTTGAATGTCTACAAGTTATCATATCCCACGAAGGTATTCCTGGATTTAAAAGATTAAAATTCAAAAACTTTCTTTGCTAATACAAATTTGAAAAGTGAAATAAAAATCATTTTTTGAAGAATGAGAATTCTTTGGGTCATGAATATATTATGAACGTTTGTTTTTCTTCAATGTAAATGATTTTAGCAGAAATATATATGTGTATTATTAATTCGTTATCGAATAATTAATTATTTCCCGAGCTCATGGAAAAAAATGTGTATCGAGCACATAGAATATTTGAAGTATCGCTTTATTATCCGTCGAAGCTGTGCCGTTATTTAATCTGCATTAAGTTTATTATTGTACAATTCTTCGGTGACTGTAAAAATTGGTATCCCATTTTTGTATAAAGCAAATGAATATAAATGAAAAATTAACCTCTTGTTTATTACCTTTATGGGTTTGCCTTCGTGCGTCAAATGCTGCGAACAGGTTTCAATCATCATCAACGCCATCCACGCTATCTGCTGTGCGTGGGTGTTTGTGTTTCTGTGAAGACCGCATGCAACGCAGTAGGCATCGCCGATTGTTTCCACCTGATTAATTGAGGATAAACGCATATTGAGAGTCATTACCGAAAATATTATTACAGATGTCGTATTCAATTCACACGATTTGTAATAATATAATAACAGACTAATTCCATTTCCAGTAGAAATGTATTTAGATTCATCCACGGCCACGAACGTATAGCTGTCATTATTAATTTCCAAGTCGATCGAGAAATTAGAGGAATCAATCAAATTTTATTCATTTCATTTTCAAAGAAAAATTCACAATGATTTATCCTGATAAGAGAAATATAATAATAATAATAATAACAACAACATACTATATATTATTATTATAATTAGATTATAATGAGATTTATTCATCAATAAAGTAATCGATGAATAAATAATATCACTAAATTATTGACAATACTTTTGTTCTTCGATATCGTGCATTTGGTTTTTCGTATAATCACCTTGTAGACGTCGAGCTGTCCGCAAAAAAGGTCGAAACGTTCGTACAGATTTTGAAGCATATTTATGACCATCATCGGCGTCGCCGTCGAGCATATCGCGGTAAAACCGACGATGTCGCTGAAAAGCATCGTCACGTCCGCATAATTCTTGGCCTCGATCGTTTCACCTGTCGAAAACGCAAACGAATTACAGTTTTCACGAGTCAGCGGTGATACGGCGGCGCCAACGAACGTCACCGGGCTCCGTGTGACTCATTGTCACCGGGAAAGTCGGAGTCGCCCTGTCGTAAAACTACATCCGGTTTACGAGGCAAACTCTCGCGTTATCGCTTATCGCCGACGCTGGCGAGCGGTGCTTGCAACCGATGCGAAATTATACGGTCGATGGAATCATTTCAAACTCATGAAAAAACATTTTTATTCGTTAAAAAGAAGAAAAAAACCAGAAGCCATTTACGCCAGATTTTCAAGTTTGATTCTGAACATGAGCATTGATTTGAAAAGAAATGAAATTGTGGAATTCGATGAACACATTTGCCTATCGAATAAAATATGCTGGAAATTTTATTTATTTGTTGAGGACAAAAAAAAATTGATCCAAGATATGAAAAACTGATTATAAAAATAATTATCGTTTTAATGGGAATGAAATTGTGGTTTTTACTTTTTTTTTATTTTTATTTCTTCAATATTCGCAAACGAGTTGATGAATTAAACGACGGTAATAATCGCGTGGATAATGGTAATTTGGATATTTTCAAAACTTTCGAGGAAAGACGATGGAAGTTTTGGTAATTCAACAAGCGAGAAAGTTTTCCGAGAAGCCGTTGGTTGGTTCCCGATGCACCGTCCTCGTTCTCGTTATTATGCACTTGTTAGTCATAATCGTCGACGATAAAATTCTCGACTGCATAAACGCCGAAGCCCTCGCAATGTGGAAACTATGAGTTCATTTACGATTGTCCGCTCGCGTAATTTAATGCCTGAGAGGATTTTGAAGAGGCTTCATCGCGTTCCGGGATAGACGAATAATTAATTTTCCGAGTTAATTAAGACTGGATGGAATTTTCGGTTGCGTAACGTTATTTCCTCGCGATTACTTTATCCTCGTTGAAGGATTCGATATTTGCGATTACGAGTAATCAAATAATAATATGTCATTCCATTTTTTCGAAAATTTATATCAATTTGGAACTGAATTATTTTTTGTTGCAAATCTTTCGAAAAAATTAGACAGAGGAATGTTTTTAAGACTTTGAATTGTCGCAATATGGAAAAATCGAAAAATTGATTCGATTCGATTGATTGATTGATTTCGATTTTTTTCTTCTCGACATTTCAAATCTTGCCGGACACTTTGATATCGATTATACGTACCGAGCCACAAGCGTTTTGCGATGTCCGGTGGAAATATGAGATGAAGCAGACTGACGTTCTTTTCCCTCTCTGCATCGACCGCGCGGTTCGCTTCCTCGATCGAGCTTTTCAATTTGTCCATGCGTCGCCTCAAGCCGTCCTGTGCGATACAGGAAAAAATAAAATCTTCCAATAACTCAGGGAAATATAAAATTCATCTGGAATTCATATTTCTTCTTTCAAAACACAAAAGAAAAACCATACAAATATCGAAACAATTTTTCATCTCCGATTCGTACGTTATCTCGACCCAGAATTCGAGTTACCAATTAAGGGTAACCGTTTCTGGGCTATCTTTCCGATGAATAAGAATTACACCCTAAGGCCTCAAATCAAAATTCCTATTTTTATGCATTTCATTTTTTTTTTTCAAATACAAAAAAAACTATTCGAGTGTGCGAACTGAACTTGGATAAGTACGACATCTTCGTGATTATGGAATTAATTGTCTGCAAGCTCACCTGAGCCCTCGCTTGCTCGCCGACCAGAATTACGTCTCTGGTCGCGTCGTGAAGTGGAATGTCGGATATGAAGAGCCCTCTGCCCGTCAGTCCTTCCAGACCGTTCAGAAAAGGCGAACTTACGAATAGAATAGAATCCGATTCTGGACAATGCACCATTTGGCCCTTTAATTCCAATCCCTGTATCACAATTACGATCTTTTTTTAATACACAGTAACATTCGTCACAAATATTTTACGTAACTTTTTGAGCTTTCAAGATTTAGAAAAATTGAGATATAAAATAATTAAATCAGTATATAAATAAATAAATAAATGAATAAATATATAAATAAATAAAGAAATAAATAAAGAAATAAATAAATAAATAAATAAATAAAAAGAGAAATAAATGAATAAATAAATAACAAAATTGAAAAGAATTGTATCACCTCAGCCGGAAATTTATCAACGCCTTGAGGTTTTTGCAGTGCAAGCACGAAGGGCGTGTTCGCCCGTTTCAAAATTTCGTGAAAGGTCAGAGTGACGCCACGGGGCCGGGTGAATACGAAGTACGTCGATATCTCTCGACCGAGCCTGTTGAGATTTTGTCCGAAGATGCGCATGAAACCGACCCCGAGTTGGACGAGTTCGAGCTGTCGATCGACGACAAAGTGCCACGGAAAAGCCTTGCAGAAACTCGCTACTCCCATCCGCAGATCGGCAGCCTCGAGCGACAGAGGACGAAGTTGCGCTGTCACCACGTCGAAATCGTCGTCGTCGTTTTCCGGCACGAGTTGCTGATCGTAACGTTCGGGTGTTATACGATATCTGTAAATAAAACGATCGATCGCTCGATAATAATTCATCATTCCATCATGATGAAAACGTTTGCTCGAAAGATTTACCGATTCAATTTTGATTTGAAAAGAAAAAAGATAAAGAGTTGTGCGTCAGACGTCGAAAGATGGATCAAATTGTGCGAATAAGGCGTCTAGAAAAATACCGTCGAAAATCAGCTAAATCGCGTATAGAAGGCCTTAATCTTAAAATTTTGAGGACATCGTATTTTTTTTATCTTACGTATTATGATAAAAATATGTAATTTTGAAGAATAAAAAAACCACGAAGAAAACGAACGTTGTTTACCTGAAAAATTTGGAGTTGTACGGATCGGGTAGTATGTACACGTCGGCGTTGTCGTTGTAAAATTGACTGGCGATGGCTTTGAGACTGCCGACGAGGAGATAGGCGATGGACGGGTGGTCAGTCGTGAAGTGAAGCTCGAGAGCCTCGGGGGTGGCGATGCACACGAATTCGGCCTCGTTCTCCGAACCCGACTGGTGCTGCACGACGTCGTTCACCCCGTCGAGAGTCGTTAGAAATGCAGTCAGGTCATTTCCGAGACAACGAAAAGCCCGCTCGAGAATGCCGACGCAGGCGGTCGAAATCAATTCCTGTCCCAAGTGATCGAGAAACACGTTCACGTCGATATCTGAAACCGAAATAATGTTTTTTTTTTTTTTTGCCTTTTATTATCATTATTTTGATAACACAAAACCTGGCTAGTGTCGTTGCATCTACTCGACAGTCGAAATAATATTAAATTCGAGTAATAATATCGTCGAATAAATAAAATAATCGATGATGAAACGTCAAATCTAATTATTCCACGAATTAATATCTTTCTAGGGATCATAAGTTTTGCGATTGCTTAAGTTGCATTTTACAATAATCGAGCTCTGTTCCATAGCAATCCCGGACGATATAGAGCTAGCTCTGCAAATATTGTTTGTACCTTGATTGGTCTTTCGTCTAAGTAAGCTTTTTTCAGTTGACTTCGCTGCAAATATCGGGCGTTTTTTTTTGTTTCTTTATATTTTTAATGTTTCTATGAATTACGATGAGACGGTAATCCCTCTGATGGGGAATTTTATTTTCCCCCGTGCACCCTGTAGCTTCATAATAGTATGGGCGTTGGGTACATACCCGGGTTGTATTATTCCACGGGTATCCAGGCTACCCGAAGCACCATTGATCATTCGTTCCAAAGCCCCGGGTGCCCGCTCGAGCGAATTAGCAGCGCAGCGAAGTTTAATAGCACCACTGGCGATGGCAATATGTATTCCTCACGCGCATACGGGAAATTAAGTTACATTCAGTTACATGCACGCGGCCACTCTCACGCCACACGTTCACATTCCCATCGAGCTCGTTGCCCATCGATTTTCATTTCACACGAATTAATCGAAATTTCGTGTTTCTCTTTTCATTTCGAATATTTTAATCGTTGGATAACATTTTTTTCCATTTTCTCCGAAACTTTCATCCCTGCACCGAGTCTGAAAAAAGTGCTTATCCATGAAATTATGATTACAGACAAAATTGTCTCAACAAATTTTTCGGCAAATTTCACGTTGGCCATTTTCATTTAAATAATTAAACATATTCGAATACTTTCTACGATATATGTTTATATTTATAAATTCGTAGCAAATTTCTACCACCGAAGACATAAGTAAATCTATGATGAATTTCACGTCGGCCATCGTCATTAAAATAATTGAGGATACTCGAGAATGTTTTTGTTTAATATAAAGTTTGCATTAAAAAATGTGCAGTCGCCAACGTCATTCGTTGTATGAACAATTATTCCAGAGAAATTCAACAATCCCGTCAAGAGTTGGTTCAACGTCAAGGTTTCGTTTCAAAAAGCTCCAAAGCTGTGAAAAGTTTACGCATCTCGACGCCCGCTGCAAGAGCGATGGAAGGGGATGAAAGCTCTGAAAATTTCGTTGCTGCTAACTTTGACTTATCGTTCGTTGCAGTAAATAAAAAATTTAAAAAAAAACGAAGCTCGTCGTGTCTCTCGGCACGATGAGCCGAAGAGCTTTCGGGGGTTGGTTCGAACGAATGAACTTTTCTCGCCGAATACGAGAGTCTCGTCTGCAAACTGCGATAAACTCCTCAAGTACGGAGGATCCGAGGGCGAAGGGCAAACCTTGCGCGAAAAAACCTCACATTTACTTCTATTGCTTCTCTTCACTTCAGTCGTTTGTGAAAAAATCGTAAAAAAAAAAGGTAAAAAAAAATATTGCTACGCTCAACGTACGTCGAAGAGATATAAAATGCAACTTTTTATCGGAGCCCCGGCGGCGGATTGAGAAGATGTTACAAGAGGCCACTCTGGATAAAATTTCGTTCGTCGGTTATACCTCGAGTTTTTCGAGTTAAGTGGAGCTTCGAGCTACAGGCTTGTGAATAGACGTGCGAGGGTTATTCATCCACCATTTTTGCTTCGCAGGTAAGAACGCGAGAGGTTGAAAATTTAACGCATTCGTGCGATCATCCCTTACACGCGAGAATACAGATACGAATACGCTTGTGAAGTGTCTCGACGTGTAAACCGAATAACTCTCGTTGTTTCTCCACTGTCGAGGTGTCTGTTTTCATTTCCCTCCGCTTCGCGTGGCTTTCAGACTGTGCAAATGAAAATTTTCGAAAGCGTGCAATCCGAAACCGGCTTCCACAGGACTTCGTCGAGCAACGGAGAACAAACGGTGAATGCGCAGCAATTTGGGTACTGGGATGAAATGGCTTTGCTTTGAGACAATGCGGTGATGCTCGGTCGGTAATAAGAACTGTAAAGCGTTGTTCTTGGCGGAAATTAATTTTCCACATAAAAGACGAGAACGGTCGACTGCGTCTTAAAATTCTGCAGTCAACCGTTCTCGTAGCTTATTCAAAGAATCAGCGATAGCGGAGAACAGCACTTTAATAAGATTTAGCTATCCCCCTCGCACTCATAGGTATTTAAAGGATACGGACGACGAGTAGCGTATCATCTTAAGATCAAATTTGAATATTCATTTCTATAAAAAAATTCTTCCAACGATAGCTTGACTCCCAAGCAGCCTACCTAAATTAAACTATAAGCCCTCGGAACTTTTTTTGTATTAAATATTTTTTTCAAACCGTCGAAAGCGCAATCGTAGCCAATAAAAATGTCAATTCCCCGTAAGAAGATCCGAATGCATCGCGAGAACAGCGAAAAGGCGTGTAAGCAGGCGAAACGCCCGTCGGATCGATGCCCCGCGGTTGCAAACGTGATTTCAGTAGTACAGACCAGTTTGCGTTCAGACAACCGCACGAGCTCGAGGAAAGAGCAGTTATAGCGGTGAGTCAGCCGAGTGTGTCGAACCATGCAGCGCGACGGCACTCGAATCATAGCGAAATAACAAAATGTTAACCAACGTACCGACAAAACGATAAACCATTTTTGTCCCTCGCAATCGACCGTATTTTATTCGTTTTTTTTTCTTCTCCCGCGAGTTACACGCGTGGGCTTGTACGATGGTTGCTGGTTAATGTACCGGAAAATAATTGTCAGACGTTCTCACGTGCCAACCGAATAATACCTCTTTCTTATCTCTTTTATTATGTAATGTCGGAGTGGATAAAAAATCGACCTCTTGGGTGGGAACTCTCACGGTTCTTTTATTCGAGTTCGAGTTCATTCTCGTGACCCGGCGCATAAAACCGGGGAAAGTCCTATCTACTTATATATGCGCGGTGGGGTGCGAAATCGCCAATTTCTCGGTTTCGCGAAAGTTCCAACTCGTGCGGGTTGAAGATAATTCCAATTTCGTTCGTTTTGATGGTTTCCGGTGAGCTCCGGAGATTCGTGCGTCGTTAATCAGACTCGTCGCTCGTGAGAGTGGTTCGTTTTTTTCTGTCCGTGTGTGTTCTAAGTATTACATGTCAAATCGTTATGATTAAAATAGATAATATTATAATTTAGAGAACAGAGATGAAAATTACAATATCTTGATTTATGAATGACGACAATGGGTTTTGTTGCTCTTCATGTGATGCGTGAAATGGTGGAATCAAAGGTTAGGAGGTGAGGACACGCCGTCGCTCTTACAAGAGCTGGAAAATCGTTGAGCTTATTGAAGGCGACGAAAAAAATTGCATAATGAGTGATCTAATATTAATAACAAAAATAATGATGATAATAATAATCATAACAATAATAATAATAATAATAGAAAGGAGAAGAAACAGAGAGCAAAAAAACGAGTTTGCGTGCTACGCGTACGCAAATGGATGGATGGTTCGCGTATACACTCATATCGTCGACAATTTGCCAACGCAAATAGGCGATGTGTGTCATTGAGTTAACGTTCGTTCCAAGAAGGCCTCGGCACTGTACGAAGATCTCCATATGCATTCAGATAGCATGGAACAGCAGATGCAATAAAACTTTGTTGGTTCGAGACGGAGAAAGAATGAAAATATTGGAATGAGTGGTGTTAAGCGAAACGACTTCACCTATCATCCTTCGTTGCGCGAAAGATAATGATCTTTACTCGGTTTGCCAACGTCTGCGATCATTAATACACCTCGACTGTACGGTCGTTAATTCACCTAGTGCTCGGAGCCATCGAATATAACGGAGACCGGGGTTAGTTGACACGAATTTTCGTCAAACACTTGTTGCTGTTGTTTGTCCGTTGATGCAACAATTTTTCGGAAAATCATCTGCGAGAATGTGCTTTTTTCCGAAATATTCATGGCGAAAATTGAATAATTGAATTTGAAAGAGAAATATTGATAATGTGAGTAATTAAATAATCGATGCCATTTCCGGGTCCTTTTTTCGAGGTATTTTCGGTTGATGTCACCGTGAATTTGTGGACGTTATTATTGATAGTTTGTGGGAATGTGGGGTAACATGGAGGTTACGTTATTGTGTCATTACGCCCCTGTACGCCGGTCTGCGTGCAATAATATGCCGGGGGAAAATGGAAGCTCGTATATATCACTGCCAAACGTGACCCATCGATTGTCCACAATGACTAATGGCACATCTGGCCCGTCCCAAGTGTTTGTTACACAGCGAGTCGAGAGCCCGCGGATCGTAAATTACAGAATAATTGTTCCACGTTAATGAGGGGAGGTTATGTGCCGTTTACCGGTGGCACAAGTGAAATTAATTCATTTTAATCCTTCGATTAGATGTCCGCACATTGACAACACGATATTTCGTTTATTCAACATTGATTCGTTGTTACGCAAACGTAAATACAAATCGTATTAATCGTTAAACGCGTTGAGGTGTCGATAAAAAAATGTAAAAAATGCGAGAAAAGGGAATTGACTCGGGTATTAAATTCAATGTGGAAGATAATAAGACTCGAGACAAGTCCCTAAATCCCTAAATAAAAGTTCTTTCAAGAAAAAATAATAAAACCATCAAAAAAATCAATCTACTCCAGTGACAAAACAAAGTGAGCGAAAGAATAAGACTCGAGACAAGTCCTTGAATTCCTCAACGAAAAAATCCACAGCTTCCTCAAGGGGAAAATAAATTACTTTCCACAATAACGAATAATTTCCTTTTTTCGCTCTCGTTGTCATTTCCAGCTACACGAAGGAACTATTTACTTGACTATTCACAGACCGTGTAATAATAATTATTCGTGCCTCCGTTGAAATACAATTAGAAACTCCTGAGAGACAACAAAGAAAAAAACAACGAAAACCCAGCGTAGTAGCAATAGATGAGGCTGCAAACGACGAGAATACAAAGACGTAACGGTCGTGTGTGTTCTCAAGCGCGTTGAGATTCAAAGTTAGAGCAAACTTTCACTCGGGAGCTTCTTTGACTTGGTCTCTTGTTCAGACTGTTCCGGCGCTACGGTTACCAACGCGAACGAACAAGAATCTGCGTAGACGATAATGTACGACCGGCTTTGAGCGATAAAACTATGAGTGGATACACTTTATACCGTGTGCGTGTGTTTCAGTGTGCGTGTGTGTGTACGTGCGTGTTCAAGGAAGAACGTTGGGGATGCTGCTTTCTCGAAGTAGAAGAAGATAGGTGGATATAGGATTTCTGCTCTAATAGCTTACCCCTCCAAGCGAAGTGTTAAAAGCTCTTCTGAACCGGTCTCTCGACAACGATCGCGGGTTATATTTATCGTCCCTCCAACGGCTTTTCCCTAACATCCAACTCCTCTTTCCGGACGGTTAACATCTATTCGCAGCCAGGTCGCGCCTCACGCGTACTCCTGGCTAACCTTCGAGTGCGTTTAGATCGGATCGGGTGACCGCTCGAACGTAAACCACTCGCTGGGTCTCGATCAGTCGCAAATATGATACGAGCTTTTTTTTTCCTCTCATTTTTATTATCGAGAGACAAAGTTGGATTTTTTTTATAACGATATTATTGATAATTTGATTGAAAAACATTTTTGGGTGAGGTCATTATTATTTTTATTTGCTGGAATTTCTCTGTTATTATTTTTATTTGTTGGGGAGAAAGAAATAGCGCGAGATTGGATCGATTAGTTCGTTGGTTCAGCGAGTGATTGATTGGTCCAGCCGATCCAGCCAATTGATTACTCATCTCGGGCAAATAATTAGACCCCGCGTGAGCGACCAAGAATTTTCCAAAGCCCCGGATTGAGAAGATTAAAGTTTTACAAAAATGTACCCTCACGAGTGAATTAATTACGCGCAACGAGTCAGCCTCGTGGATGAGATTGAAAAGGCGTCCGAGTCGAAAATTTAGTTTTCGCCGTCGTCTTATAATCGTCATCGGTGTCGCGTAAATATCACCGCCACGTGATACTGCGAGTAACGAAAAAGTACGAGAGGATATACGAACGAAGCCCCGTGAAGTATTTCGTGCTCTGATGAGCTTTAGCTCGACGGAACCGTCGGTGTCGGCTACGAGAGCGAATGAAGCTTTCGAGCCTCGACACAAGAGAATGAATCTTCGGGTCGAGGCTGGTCGAGCGATGATAAGAAAATTGTTGGCCGTTACAAAAACGTTTTTTCTTTTGAATTTTTTTTATTTTCATTCTTTTTCCGAAGAACTGAAACGGTGTTTGAATATTCCATGAATTTAATCAACGAGCCACCGGAAGGAAGCCGAAGGAACGTCGCACATAAGTCGTCTGTACTGCATATCCTGCTTCTGCTGCTGCTGCTGCTGCTGCTTTATCTGCAGCCGAGTCAGCATTGTCGAGGCTGCGCCCTTGCAGCTTGCTCAGGACGAGTTATGTCCTGCTTTTTTTCTCTGTGACGTTTTCTCCTCACGGAAATTTTCCTCGTTTATTGCATCGTTTTGCTCCGCGCATTGACTATGACGTTCACGAACTCGGATACAAAGCCGTTGTCGCTTTCGCTTGGATACCTGCTCGACGTCAAATGTATGACACTCGAGTCGAATAACTTAAGAATTATACCGTGAGTAGAAGGATCTTGAATGTCTTTCCTCGCATTTTAAGAAAAAAACAAATCAGACTGATAATATTATCAATATAATGTGACAATAATACTCAACTCATAGACTAATAATTAAAAATATAATATTTCTGATGAAAATGTCGGAGCAATTCTTTTTTTTTACATTTTTGGTATTCCGATTTAAATTTTAGTACCATATTGAGACAACATAATAAATATAATAATAATAATAACAATAATAATAACGATGATAATACTACTATTAATATTAATAGTAATGACAGTGGTACTAATAATAATGGACGGAAGTAATCTAAATAATTAAAATAATAACTATAATAATAATAATAATACAGAAAATAATAATAATACTACTATTAATATTAACAGTAATGAGAGTAGTACTAATAATAATGTCTGAAGCTTATTCAGAGAGCGAGTAAAAAAAATGTCCATTCCGGGACAAATTGAATGCCAGTCACGTTTCAAGCAAATGCTTCTCTCCGTAGCGTCGCTCGAGCTATACATCAAGTCTCTGATGGGTATTCATAATTTACCATTTGGCACGTCGCTATAGTCCATTCCGGTTTCCAGCTGTAATTAACGTGTACCACCGAGATTCGAATACAAGTTCCATGTGACTGCCGTCGCCGGGTAATGAAATTTACCATCGAATATAACCCACAATTGGCAATGCCAGCCATGGCCCGAAGGCCGTAATAAACGAGACATTCGCGACTGGTGCTTCGTGGAAATACGGTTGAAATGTGTTTCATAGTTGGATCGTGTATATTCGAACGATTGGCCAACGGAGCTTAAGGAACTCTCGGGCAGTGTCGCCACTCGCCGCCCATCAGCCACGGGACACAGTCGCGTCTGCGGCGATTCGAGCTTCGGGTCTTTGAGCAGCTTTGAGGGTGACTCGGCAATTATCGAACTTAATTCATCTTTATTTATTCAACGCCACCACTTCGCCGCATTTTTCTCTTGTTCCGCGGGTCGAGGTTGGTCAATTTGTCAACAACGATGGCGGAGGATCAAAGAAAAGAAGAAGAAGAAAAAGTCGCGCCTGCAGCAATCTGCGAACTCCTCGAAATTTCAACAACATCAGAGTTAACCCTTCGCCGTCACACTGCCAAAGAAGAAGGGTTAAAAAAGAATAATTTTTTTTAATTTACCGAATACAAGCTTTTATTGCTTTGTAGACTATAAACAGGCGGACAAACGATGTATCTCGTTTTGTTGGAAGAAAAGCTTCATCCTTGAATCCCACAGGAGGAAATCTACGGTGAGAGTCATGGCTCTCACCCCGACAGAAGAAATATCACCGAGAACGCGAAAAAACAAAAATTGCGGACAAACCGAAGGACGGGCAAGGTAGTGAGATAAATGTGTTAAAAAAACAAGGCAATAAAAAAAAAAGCGTGTACGGGATTGTGACGAAGCTAAAAGTTGTGACGAGATCTCGACGGTGTTGATAGAACGGGAGTTGTCGGTACACAGTGACAATAACAATGCAGCGGCGATGGCGGAGATGAGGAAGACGAAAGCTTCGAGAGAAGGCAACCAATGTTTTTTTTTTTTTTTTTGCGGGAGAAAATAAAACGAGGGAGAGTGGGAAAGAGTGGAAAAAAATGTTTCGTCGGATTCTTACATCTGAGTCGAGCTTTTACGGAGGCGCGACGGAAGGCCTCCGTCTTCCCGTCACTGACTCTTTATCCATCTTCATCTATCCAACGTTTTTTTTTTCAGATTTATGTGGCTCTGTCTTTCATGCCGGGCTTCCGTTGAAATATTACTGGAACAATATTTGGTTCAGAAAAGACGTTTTTTTTTTCCGACTCGCAGAAAGCGTCGTTTGTTTGTTCGGATTTTTATCGGTCTCTGGCGTGGCTTACCGTACTGCGATTAACCGAGTGCACTTTGCAAGCAAATCCGAATTTTTTAGTTGGAAATGCGGTAACTGCGCGCTTTTTATATTTTTCTTGTTGTTGTTTTTTAAGGCTTACCACGTTTGGCCGGGGATATGTGGAGATCGGGTAACGCGTGCGGTATGAACGGAAAAGCACGGCGAAGTCTTTTATAATGTTCACGAGTCACGAGTTAGCCGACCGAGCTTTCGCGTTTAGAACGAACGAGTCGAATGGTTGTGCGAAAGAAAGAAAACGAGATAGCGATCGCACTGCGGAATAAAATTGCAGAGCCGAGCTTTCGAGTGGAAACGTTAAGGGCAAAAGCACTTGCCAATGGTCTCGTAGAATTTACCGAGTGTTATAGAAATGGAGTGGTTCAGTTTTTTTTTCTTGGTAATTGCGAATTTACTTTTATTCTTTGAACTTGCGATTGTGTCTGTTCGAAGCTTTTTGTTAATAGTTTGTATTTCGAGAGCCCTGGACGACGCGGCAATGAATAATCATCTGCCGATGAGTTGAGAGCTTTGACGAGGACGATGTTTTTTTTTTCAAAAGTGTTGAAAGATATTTTAAGGGGGCTTCGTAGCAATATTCCTGTCAATATAATTATTGCAGGAGGCGATGGATTTTTGAACAGACATCGACTTCAATTTTTCTGGAAAAATTTTGTAAAGCAACATTTTACTCTCAATAAGCAGCGTTTTTTAAGCGATGCAAGAATGTTTCACAACGAAACTAATTTCTCTCGTCAGAACGAAAAACAGCTAAAATAATACAGAAAAAAATTAATTTCGGGAATGAAATCAAGAACTGATTTCTCCCGAAGCCAGTAATTTCCCGATAGTAGAAGAAAATATCTCCGAGCTTTCCTTATCAAAACCGATATTTCCTCGAGTACAAACATACTTTTCCCCTTAAGCGCGTTAAATAATCCTCGAGCACTTCTGCAAAATCCCTACGTCACTCCGAACAATCAAAGGTCTTTGCACATCTCAAAACGTGTTTCTTCCACAACAATGCGAGCTCGGAGTGAGTTTGCACAGCACGAAAGCTGCCCGAAACAGACCAAAAGACGTTGTAACATTAAGCGACAGAGATCTTACCGCAATCGTAGTTCAGAGTCTCATAAACGTCTTCCAGCAGATTGTAGTTCTCCTCGGTTTCGACGTTGTGAAGCAATTCCTCCCTGTAACAGAAGTCGAAGACACGAGGTCAAAGCTCGCGGTTTACGTGCATACGAACGTAGAAACGCAGAGGGTCCTGGTCGGTTCTACGTTTGAGTTTGCCGTGGATACGGCATTCCGTACCGTCGAGCTTGCACCACTGGCAAACCGTAAAACCGTCGGGTATCACCGCTAACCGAGCTACGGATATTTCCGTCCGACGCGATACGGACTCGTACTACTGGCCCGCAGTTTCGGTTATGCGGCAGTAGATCGAGCACGTATGGCAGCGGACCGACATGAACGCGTCATCCGAACCTCTTCGGGTTCCTCTTTGAAATGGATACGTTTTATAGACGAAATTGTGAGGCAATATGGCACACTCGAAGCCATTTATCTCGATTTCACTTCAAATGATAATATTAATAATATATAATATTACTATATTATTATATTATATTATAATATTAATATTACATTATATTATAATATAATATTACTATATTATTATATTATATTATAATATAATGTAATAATATAGTAATATTATATATGATCAATATTATAATTTGAAGTAAAATCAAGATAAATGGCTTAAGATTAATATAAATATTATTATTATTATTATTATTATGAATATTAATAATATATTATAATAATTATTATATATATTAATATGGATATTAAATAATTTTTCAATATTATATTATAATATATTAGAATATTAATTATTATATTATAATAGCAAAGGAATTATTGCGCTCAATGTAGAATCAGTAAATTTCGCTCAGATCCAGCTTCGATCAGGTTTTCGGAAAATGTTGAAAAAAATCTTCTTCGCTCGGGAATTTCATATTGAATGTCGAAAAAGTGCGATTATTTAGCCGAAAATGGAATCGTACTCCGGTTGATCTTAGATTACAACGATCTCTGTTTTTCATTATCACGAGTTCGATATTTTCAATCAGTTGAATGTACTCCCACAATGAAATATCTTTATTATACCTTCGTGCCGTAACGCCCCGGTCTCTACGCGTTAGAATCGACTTTGGTATTGGCGATAGCGCTAAGCAGGTCGGGCCGGCGAACAACGTAGAAAACCATTATCGGAATGGCTGAAACTGTTAACGCAAGAAGTGGAAAAACGTCGTGGACCGTACGACCGGATTGATGAGAATCGATGTGTATAATGGACGTGGGAGAGACAGAGATTCCAACTGCGAGTGGCCGTGGCCACTGTCGAGGAAAGTATTTGAACGGAAAACGAGAGCCAGTGGAAACTTCGATGGTGTAGTTCTATATTTTTGTCTTTATTACTTTGCCCGCTAGACAACGGTGGACGCGGCGGCTCTCGGATTATTACCGCGAATGTTTATGTATTCTTTATGGCTCTCCGGTGCATTATTGCGCTGTTTTTTTTTCTTGTCGTTGTTTTTTTTTTGTTTTTTTTTCAACCGTACGAATGGGAAGTTATGCTTTTGTTGACGATAGCGCGGCTCTAACCGTCACGCTGGTTTACACGAAATCCTATGGTTTCGAGTTATACGATTTATCTGCGACAAGGTGTAAAACTTTTCTTGGTTTATGGCCTCGTTCGACATCGTAAATTCGATTAACACAGTTGTCAGCAAAGTCGTACAGACAGTTTGTGCGAAATATCCGCAAGATGTTGGAAAAACGAACGGAAAAAGGAATGAATTTTTTTTTTCTTAAGTATCGTCGAGTAAAAAAAAACGTAGGTATGGTACGTGAATCGAAAATAAAGCTAACGCGTTTAGCTGTGATGCTTGTTTATTTATTTATTTTTTTATTATTCGTTTTATTGCGATATATTTGTGGGTTAATGGAGGTGAAGCAATGGAGATTTTATCTTTTTGGGTTGGCTTGAATTTAGATCCGCGGAATCGCTCCTGCCGCTCGATTGGGAGACGAGGGACTATGCGACAATGGGATTCCACATGGTTTATGAGACAGAAGCTGTACTTACAGAGACGACGAAGTTGGAAGTGGAACCTCGTTCTTGCTCAGAAGAGCCTTCAGAGCTACGGCCATTACTTCGTTCTGCAAAGAGAATAATGTATGAGGATAATAATTCACGTTCTCATTGGTTCTTGCGTCTCACTGATTTCTATTCATCTCTCGCGTTACGTATTAAAAGTGAAAGAAAAATGAATGAATAAGTAAATGATTAAATAAATAACACGTCGAAGGATGACCGAGGAAAAAAAATCAAATTAAAATTTGAATGGCTCAAATTTTTATTTTAATATCTACATATCCAGATGTCAATAATAAATTGTAATATGAATTGCGTGCGAGATGAACAAAAATTGAAACTTGATAGAAAAATTCAGCCTCGAAATGCATTTTAATTAATTTTTCGCGAGTCCAAAGACATTTTCGATCGATATTGTCACGAGACAATCGAGAGATCGCTTTATTCCCTGTCGGGTTTAATTTCCCAATTACAACCCCTCCCCCCCCCCCCCCCCCCCCCAACAGAAAAAAAGCTCGATTGACGAACGAGTCGATGCCAATTGGTGTTCGGCGGTTAACTGCGCTTTTTTTTGTTCGCCGCTGTATGCGCATCGAAATGCATTTATCCGCTACAAATGACGCGACACATATTTGACGATGGTCGTAACGGAATTATAAATCACGCGGGATTGTCCGCAACGGGACGACTATAAAATGGAGGAGAAAATTCGCGGCTGCGGCGCTCATGAACCAAACCAGGCAAAAACCTCTCTCCCCCGCCGCTCCTCTCCGTTCTTCCCCATCTGTCCCTCGGACGAAATGATCACACTGACGCGTAACGCAATTGTATTTTGCTGGTGAGACGTCTACAGTTATAAAATAATTAAATTCCCTCGGGCCTGACAGCAATTTTCCCCGACAAAATAATCGCCCGTTCCGTGTTGTATCGTCATTGTCGTAGTTTTCATTCCGTCGCTCGGGCGTGGAGTCATTAGCTCGCGAAAAAAAAAAAAAAAAATTACGTTCTTTCCATGGATATTGTAATCAACGAACGTGTTCCATTTTTCCTAATTACTACATGGTTGGTGCGCGAGTGCCTTTGTTTTTTACATTCACTTTTTTCGTTCTTCTTGCTTTTTTTTTCTTCTGACGGAATTAAAATTATGTACGCGGGTGAATTTACACTGCGAGAAGGGAAATTTACGATGATTTTCGTTCGATTTAACCTCAATCTTCCCGACGGATTCGAAATCAATGCAAATCATGGCAATTTAAGATTCAAAATCTCGCGTCATGAGATAGAAAAAAAATTTTACATCGCAATTCGTCTCGCGTGTGTTAGCGAGTTCGCTCTCACCCACGCGAACTCGCTACAATTAGGTCGGTTTCTCGTCATCGACCCGATTCACTTTCAGCGCTCAGTTATATTCTGGGATGATCGCGCGGAGCGTGCCAATTCATGCGACAACCACGGGAGAATCAATAACGTCGCGAACAAATCCACGACCAAAATTCTCATATGCGAGTTGCGTATTACACGCTTCGATTCCGTCATTGCCTCAACGTTTGAGATTTTTTCCTCGTGCAACTCAAAAAACGTCCACTAAAAATAAAAAAACATCGACGATTCGCGAGAAAAAAACGTGAATAAGAGCAAGTACGAATGATTTGTGGGTTGGTTGCCAAGCGGGAGAAAGAGAGAGAGAGACGGAGGCGAGAGAGAGAATGGAGTAAGCTATTTTCAAGATAAATTTTCACATTGGATAACGCATCACAGAGCACAGCGAGAGAATGAGAACTTCCGCTTCGACGATTTATCTTCAGTGGTCCAGCATTGGCGTCCTATGCCCACTGCTGAAACGGCTCGTGTCCTATCATTTACCAAGTACCGAGAGTACCTCCTGTTGTCATTGTGAATTACACACGTTTGCTTTCGTGGCGACGTAAATTTTCTGTCTCAACGTAGATGACGGAAATAGCAATCGACACGATTGACAGATTTTTTTAATACTATTTTTCCAATAATGAATTTTAGCAAATGGCATTAAAAAACTTTGGGAATTAAATTAGTTTTGATAATAATCATGATGATTTTAACTTATATTTCTCTAATAACAATAATAATAATAATAATAATTTTTATTTATATTATTATAATAATTAATTATTTTTTATATAATTATTCCCGCAATTTTCATAATTATATAATTATTTTTTAATTATTAATTTATATTATTATAACAATTGACTTATTTCTCTTTATAGTAAATTTCACATAATTTAATATAATGATATGTGAATTTTGATAATTATTATCATTATTATTTTGAGCTTGTTATAAAAGTTTTAAGCTACATATTATATATTATCCCTTCCCCGGAGTTACTGTGGCGTTCATTTTCGAATTTAATACACTGATTAAAAAAAAGAGCGATCTTTTATTCAGATCCTACAAAATATAATTCACAAGCTCTTGTACCGGAGTAACAAGCAATTTTCAGTATAGACGTTGATAGGGGCGTGATAATCTCCGAATAAGGGACGCAATAAGCTCTATGTACGCTGTGATCGCGACGAGCTGGGTAACCACTATTCGCCGAAGTTTGCGTCAAGTATTTTCCAGCCGCATTGTCCGGCACCAGCGGTAACACATTCCAGAATTTCGTGACTGCGTTTGTTAAACGAGTGGAATCCATGCGAAACCTTGGTCGGCATTGAGGGAAATTTCGAGTGATATACACAGGCGTTACGGTTGGTGCTGATGCACATACATAGTCGTTAGAATGATATTCGAAGAGCTGAGGAATATACCGTGCGAATTCATGGACCGCTCGAAGCTACGTCGATGTTCCTTGTTAAGGTCTCTCTCTCTCTCTCCCTCCCTCGCTCTCTCTCTCTCTCTCTCTCTCTTGATTCGAACCGATACAGACTCGCAATCAGAGCTGCTGCTGCTGCTGCTGCAACTGCTGTGCTGCTACTGCTGCATATTCAGCTCGAGTGCACTCGGAGCCTTGTCCCATTCCTGGCGGGCTCATCACGCTCATGGAACTACGGATACAATCGATTACCAATCTCGAAACCTTCGTAATCGTACATTCGGCCAAATCGGTGTATTACAAGCCACGACGAAGCACCGTTACTCGTGTTACACCGAACACAGCGAACACATCGAACACGGCGAACACATCGAACACGGGGAATCTCGTTGCGGTCGTGGAATTCAATGGCGAGCGTTTGGTTCATCAGCGACGATCCAACCGTCGTCTTGGGGAATTGAATCGTCGTTTTCGAAAGTTTATCTCTTCGAGCACTTCGTTCGAGGCTTTTTTTTTAATGGGAAAATAAAAAAGCGACGAGCCGGTGCAGTCCAGTTCTGCAGGGATTCGTGGAGTTGATGGAAACTTTTTTTTTTTTTATGACGACGACATTTTTAAGCGCGCAAGCTCGTCCTGCTTGGACGATGCATGTCCCGACGGAATCGCGGGTTTGATTGTCCCGATCTCGATATCACACGGCGGATGGAAGCTCGAGAGTAGACAAAAAAAAAAGTATTGAAAGAATGAAAATGATTGGTAAAAATGTTCTTCGGGTTTGGATGGAATATCCGAGGTTGGGTATTGAAGGGTGCGGGGGTGGGTGTGGAGACCACACGGTGAGCGATCGCCGAGTAGTGGAATTTGGAATTCAACGTGCGTGGGACTTGATTTCCGACCATTTGCCTAAGTAACGAAGTTTCGATCGCATCATTCAATTTACGGATGGAACGGAGTCACCGTCGTCCGACCCGAATCGTCGACGACCATGAAACCACTGTCACATTCGGTATCCGTTCCATCCCTTCCCGTTCGTCGTAACTCTCCCTCGCAGGTTGCTCCAGTTCCTGGGTATTCCCATGCGCCTCCGAGCATTCTACCTTAATCGAAATCGCTCCCTCTGCCTTTTTTCTCGCTCTTCACGAGAAATAATAAGAATTATCATCATGACTATTGTAACGGTATTGTAGTACGTGAAGAAATAGTTTGGACGGTTGTTGATCGATGGTTGGGTGAATATAAATATGACCCCGGTGACCCTATTTATGTATTTATCACTTTTCTACTCATCTACTCGCATTTAATCGAATTGCGAATTATTAATTCATTGCGTGATCGTTCTTTTGGGCTGGAAACATTTTTGTAATTTTTCATTCATTGTCGTTGATATGGTAATAAACATATTTATAAATTAAACGTACGATTATGCCCAGTAGACAAAATTTATTAACCGTTACAGGTTGACGACGATTTTCATATCGTTTACAATTACACTGCCCTAAAGTACGTAACGTTTATATTGCTCGAAATGAGAATCATTTTTTCAAACTGTCGTGACGACTTTTTTTTCTTTCAAGATTGAATTCTCTGTGTGCTGCTGTGTACTGCTGGTGCTGCCAATGGTGTTGCTTCTGTGTATTGAACCGAATGAAGAGCCTAGCGAGTTAATATAGTACACGAGTCTTGAAGGCTTTGAACTTTTTTTTTTTTTAAACTCTCGACGACTTTTCTTTGAAAGCTTTTGAAGTGGGCACTTTGACTAACAGCTAACTTTCGCCCGGAGTGACCCTATGAAGTATATCAGTACACACGTTGAATGAAAATTTTTTAAGGGGCGGTTTTTATTGAATTTTCTTCTCTTTTCATACTTCCCGACCATGTACAGCTTTTTTTTTTGCTGAATCTACGATGTATTTTTATCTCGTCGAGGAAAGTGCGTTGAGGGTCGATGGAAAAATATTCACTCGAAAGCTCTCTGGCGTTATTATTCTCGTAATGTTTATTTATCGCATGTAAATTTTTATATTTTTCGTGATATTTCGATGAATGTGTATTTTAGGAAAAATATCGTCGAACCGAAGGAGAAGAGAGGCGGAAAGCACCGGAAGTGGAAAGCTCGATGGTTCGGGATTCGAGTGATGGAATAATTGAAAGTGGTTAGGTGGCCTTGATATACGCGACTTGCATAAAAGCTCTCGTGGCTGGAAATCAGCGTCAAAGTTGAAACGAACTGCAACGGCTTGATTAAGGAGAGACCACAGTTAATTGCCAATTTTCCGTATGCACTGTTATCACTGACCCGTGCACTCCAGCAAAGCGCAACCCCGTGTACGTCGAACATAATTTTCATGGAGCAATAACGATATTCATACGACCCTGAATAATAATATTCCGCTCCGTGATCAAATTAATTCAGAAGATTGCGTCATTTTCTTTCGAATTATTTATTTTACTAATTTATTTCATCGCAGCGATAAATAATTCAAATGAAATCTCGAAACTACTGCAGAACTCGACACTCATGAGTCTGTAGAGACATTATTCGGAACGCTCTAGATAGTATACGAGCTTCTTGTGATAAAAATTAAGAAAGTAAAAGAAAAATGAAACAATAAAAGTGCCAGTTTGCCCGCAGAGATGCATGAAAAGATTTAAAGTCACTCGTCATCCCCTCCCACAGGATCTGTGGGAACAGTTGAAATGTGGGGTGCACGTGGAAAAAGACGAAGAGCGGAGGGAACGAGAGAGAGAGAGAGAGAGAGAGAGAGAGAGAGAGAGAGGAGAGAGAGAGAGAGAGAGAGAGAGAGAGAGAGAGAGAGAGAGAGAGAGAGAGAGAGATCCCCTCACTTTTTTCCCTTTGTTCTTCGCGTCGCGTTTTTTTTTATTTCACTCGACTCTCCTCTCACTTATTCTTTATGCTCCATCCTTTATTCAGGGATCCACGCCAGCAGAGCGTGGAAGAGGGCTCGAAGGGGTGGCTGGTGTGTATGTGCGCGGGGGTGTGTGTGAGTGTGTGAGGACCGGAGGTCGAAGGAAAGGTAGGTCAGGTGGAGCCGCCCGCACCCTCGAGGCTGCCCGAGTACCACAGCAAAGTGATATCGATTTCATCGTGTGTTACAAATATCGCCCCTCTTGCAACATTCTATAATTTCAGGATTGTCGTTGTTGTTGTGGATGTTTTTTTTTAATTCCCGTTCCAATTTTTTTTAAAATCTCATTCACATCGAGAATAATACCGGAAACCCAATTTCAATACACAAATATGTAGTATAGTAGTATATATGTATGTAGTGTATTCATTTATTCAACAGCAAAGAAAAAAGTATGTAAAATTACGAAATGCAAATATAGAGAAATAATAGGAAATAATAATAATAATAATAATAATGATATTAATAATAATAATAATAATAATAATAATAATAATAATAATAATAATAATAATAATAATAATAATAATAATAATAATAATAATAATAATAATAATAAATTATAGAAAAAGTTGCACTTAGAATTTAAAATTTCACTGAGATCGATTAATTTTTCAACAGTTTATCGTAATTTTTGGAGTAACCGGCAAAAGAATCCCGCAATCCAATAAATTTTTTACGTAACAACGTTGGTTCTACATCGCATCTGAAACTCGTTCGGAATATTTATTTTGCCATTTCACAAGCACAAACACACGACCATCGCATGCATCCGCAAGATGATCCTGTCTCGCAACCATCCAACTTTGCAATCCTCGCGTTGCGGTATACGCTCAGAATCTCGAATGTCACAACCGTGATTTATCGAGAAAATGGAAATCGTAGAAGCTCACCCACGCGCTCTGCTCGCGGGAAACCCATGTAAGAACATTGTGCGAGCAACACATCAGAACCACCGCCACCAGAAACATCAGCATCAGCAGCGTCAGCGGCAATCTCGTTGTTGTTGTTGTTGTTTTTTCATCCTTCTCTCGTCTCGTTTCCCATACTCCGGAGATGATTTCTCGAATCCTCATCTCCTCGCGTCGAGTTTCGTTTCCTCGTACATCTTTCATATCACCATCAGTGACTGACATTTTTATTTCGCGATCCATTATAGAAACGAAATTTCAAAAACTTTGAGCTTTTCCCGTTGCCGGCAAAACAAGACACACGAAGTTCTCGTCCCCCCCCCCCCCCTATTTCCTCGTCGATCGTCTTCCAACCCCTATCTCGCAATACCCGCGCCATGCGTCCCGCAGTTCTGTCGAACTTGGCTCGCCGAAACTCGAACGATGCTTCTCCAGGCTCGTTTCAAGTTTTGCCTGTTAACCGCTTCTTCCCAAGAGCCTCTCGCAAGCTCGTCGTCGCTTCTCCTTAGTCTCAACCCTCTCGCTTTGACGCTGCACAACGCGGCTGAACTTCGCTCGCATTCGCCGTTCTCTCAAGACTCGATTGTGCTTGCGGTGGATATGCGGTACCGAGAGGTTTCCTCATCGTTTTGCGAACATCAGGCGGACGAAACATTCGGTCGGGTTTGCGGTACCGGAGTCGTACAAACGACAAACGTGTCGTATCTTAAGATTGCGCGGATTACATTCTGTGATAATTGCATTGAATGTGATTTCATTGTCGGCGTTAACGGCGTTGTCAGAGTTTATCCAATTTGATTTGTTTTACGCTCTTCGAGCTTTCGTAAAAGCTTAATCGACCTTGCACGAATGGTTTTGTGCTATTTTATAGAATGTACTGTCATCATATGAAAATATAAAATGAGAAAATGATATTGACGACATTAATGATAATGATAATATTAATCATTTTAATAATAATAATAATAATAATAATGATAATAATCATCATAATATTATCATAATAATAATAATAATTATTATTATTATTAATAATAATAATAATTATTATTATTAATAATAATAATAATTAATAATAATTATTATTATTAATAATAATAATAATTATTATTATTATTATGATAATATTATGATGATTATTATCATTATTATTATTATTATTATAGTGATCAATTGATTAAAATTAAATTAAATTATAATATTATAACTATTGATAACATCAATGTGTCTAATATTATATAAAAATAATTACCTGAACAAAATATATATTTATTCAAAATATATCGTATATTTCGACTGATATGAGACAAAATGATATTTCTCTTGTTCGGGAGACCCATGTCGCTTTTTGATTAAAGCCCTCAGCCATACATATACGTATATTTAGTCTCGTAGAAATACGTCGAGACAAACTGGACCGAGATAATTTTCATTGTTTCGCTATTTCCGATGAGCTTTCCCTTTGTTTCGTATTTGCACCCGGTCCAATTAAATTGCATCTGTGCCATAACTCACAAAACATCGGACATTCCGGTCTGCTTCAAGTAAGCTTTCGTTCCCCGTCCGACCCCGTGAAGCCGCGGTTCCCCGCTAGAAGCGGCGCAATCGGACGGTACGACAGTCGCCGCGCAGCACGAAATTAATAAAACCATTCGACCTGCACAGCTACGGATGCAGGTACAAATTCGCTTTGAATCGCGCAAAACGAAGGTCTTCCTCATCTCTAATGCGTTGTCCCAGAGTCGAAACAAATTGTCGTACCGAGGGAACGCAGAAAGCTCGATGTCGTACACGTTTCGCGCTTAAATCCGTAACAAACGAGGTATTTAACAACGGAAGTGGTTACCGCTACGTTGGCCAAGAATAAAACCGTAATTCCGGGGATATGTTCGAATCTAGTCGTATTTCCGGCTGAAGTCGACTTTTGGGGGATTTGGCGCGGTCGGGTTTGCGTCGTTATGAATTTTGTGGTCTGGAAGAGCTTTTTTTTCACTTCTTTTTTCCTCGTTTCGAGGAAAATCGATGGAATATTGATGAGGAAGACCGGAAGTGCTTCGTGAATATATCGCCGACCTTCGAAGCAGAACCATAAAATTTCGTACGATATCGTTATGGTCACGGAAGAGCGGAGGAGGGGGGGGGGGGGAGGGGAGGGCATAGAATATAGCATGGTCATAATCTATCTCACTTTTTTGTTCTTCGATATTTTACGTGTTCTTCTTTCTCGATCCATTCGTTCGACTTTGCATAATAATCGTATACGTTGTATATCTGTATGTATATGTATTTATGTATGTATATCTACATATATGCATGTGAGGGTTTGTGTCTGTAAAGGTGGTCGATATTCATATTCAAAGTTTTCGGCATCGATCGGAACCCATCCGGGTTTCCGTGCAACCAGTTTTGGACGATGCAGGAGATGCATCGTTGAATATGATGCATATTCGTGCTGTGTCATCCATCAGACCGCGAAGTGCATTCGTCAGACGAAAATACGGAGTTTACGATGGCCACTCGCGATGCACGTGACGTGACTTTCGAGCTTGATGAATTTCCAAAGAGGATTCTCCGTCATTGGTTAGGGAAAAACCCAAGTAAAAATGTCAACCCCCGCCCACCTCGCTTCATTTGAAATTTATTCCATCGGAGTTTCATAATAATTGAATTTTCCTCGGGTAGCTTTTAGCAGCCTTTCCCCGAAGGACGGGAATGCGTCCGACCTTCCCCACTTCCAATGGCTGATTCTATTCGGCAAATTGAATTATAAAATTTGCGTGGATCATTCGATGCTGATTGGTTTGCATATTCGGGAACACCGTCGATGTATTTTGGAATGAAAAATGACTACACGTTTATTCGCGACGAACGATGGAGCGTATACCGAGGGACACGTATATTTCCATGGACGATATCGAACGAAGTTCGGCCCCTGAGGGATCGACGAGCGCGCAGCTCGGTCATTCTCGAACCCTTCCCCCCTACCGTATTAATCAATTTTGTTGTTATTTTTTCATTTTCATTTTTATTTATTTTTTCGGCGTTTATCACACAATTTTTTCGGTCGCTCGTAAAATATCATGCACACAATCTTTCGTGCATGAAAAGCTCTGTGCTTCGCTCCAATTAACCGCTCTTAATTGAATCTGCTGGTATGCATGTACACCAGCTGGGTACTTTTAAATTGTGTGGAGCAACCTTGCGCGGCTTTTATACAAAAGTTTCGTCGTTCACGTGGTTGTTCTTTTTTGTTTTCATTGTTTGTTTTCTTTTTATTCGCAAAAAAATAACCCGAATCAATTATCCCTACTGGGGTTTTGTTGGTTGCTACCGAGGCCCTGATGCGTGTATATTAGCACGAGCCTGTTTCGTTGGTTTTACGCAGTTGCCTTCTCGTTTAACCTCTCCGGCTCGCTTCACCCCGACAACAATATTACCACCGTAAAGCAATTTTTTTCCCCCGACGCGGGTAAATAACGAGCTAAACGTCACGGGGACGTAATGAAATATCCTTTACCGGCGTACGTAAGAGCTGCGGAAATTCCGGGGAAAAATTGTGCAGCTAGTCATAAATATGTATCCAACGGATTATACTAACGAACTTAAAAAAAATTGCGCGGATTTTGTAAGGATAAATCAATTATTCATGTCAATGATTTTTTTCCTGCTAAAATTTAATCTTTCTGTTGTCTTTTGCGTAATTGTGAATATTCGCGTTTGATCCAAATACATAAAAAAACGAAAAAGATAAAAAACATAAAATTATTTTTGGTAATTTTATGGGCGCAAAATGATTGTTCTGGGAAGCTCGACCAAGGTCACAGCGATTTTATGGATTCTGTAATCATCCAGTATCATTGATCCAACCCAGAATGAAAAATCATCGCCGAGAAATGTTTCATCGCAAGGATTCATATATATATAGTCTAAGTTTCCGATAAAAAAAAATTAATTCCAACCAAGATTGTGCCATAAGACCCCGGTCTCTTCCTTTTACGCATATTTAGTTTGAGCTGCACTGGTTTTCCGGATCGTGGTTTGCTCGTGGGTTTCAAATTTTTTTAGCGCCCACGTTGGTGGTGAATAAATATCGCGAGCAAGTGTGAAAAATGAATAAATAGAGACGGAGAGAACGAGAGAAAGAGATGTAGGGGAGAAATTAAACAGGCGAAGTAGGTGGTATGACGTAGAAACATGGACGAGAGTGTGCGGGCGAACGCCTGCGAGAGAGCTTTTTAGCAAACAGTTTTCCGGCTCGGGTCCTTCTTGTGCTGTAGACTCTCGCTACTACTTTTTCTCTCAACCGGTTTGGGTCTATCGGCTTTCGGCTCGGCCACGCGGGCCGCACGTGCCGATTGCATGTGCTTTGCCAGGATCTCTATGTATAAATATGTATATTAGGGTGGTTCTTATATGGGTCATTTTCGAATATTAATTGCGACCTGGGCTCAATCGATTCAAACACAGACACAAAAATTGGACCAGTGAGGTCAAATCAGGCTTAATCCCTTACCGTCACACTATCAAATAATATCACTACATTCACACTGGGTAGATTCCACCGAGTCAGTTTTCAAACAACGATTATGAGCAAACTATTCGTCCGAAGTGGTTGGAAAAAATTACAGGCCATACTTTAAACATTCTAGATGATGTACGCAAAATGTGTTCATAAAAAATGAAATGTCAACACGTTGAAAAATAATCATCTAGAGATAAAAACGAAAATAAAGCCGCTGGTCTTCCACCCGGTGTGACGGTGGAGGGTTCATTTTTTTTTTTTTAAATATTCTTTCTAATCGATTGAGTCGCAATAAAAATTTAAAAATGATTCAAATAAGAACCACCCTAACGTATATGCTGGCACAGAACGATGGATCACCACGGTTGTGCCGCGAGCCCCGGGGCGATCCTCGAGAATCGTTGCAGGTTGAAAACGAACCTGTTGACGGAACAAGCTCGCGTGAAAAAAAAAAAGATACCTACGAAAAAGACGAAGTTAAAGGGAATTCCGATACAGCAAGCGCTGCTGGGTCTGCGTTTCGATAAAGTTAATTATCCAGGAGGGCTGCAGCTAGATGCCAAGAAGCTCCTAAGGCATTTTTATATTTCCAGGGATGCATAAAGAGTGTTTAAATAAGGGTAAATTGTTCACAATTCTGCTACATAGTTTTATCTTTCGTTTTTGAAAAACTACTTTTTCATCATACAATTGTTTATTCACGTAAGAAATGAATTTAGAAAATCGCGTCAGTGAAAATATTTCTAAAATGTCGAAGATTTGTAGTCGCAAGTGCGAAACGAGTGCGTAAATCGAGAGAACAGAGGGAGTGTGTAGGAGGGCAAAAGCGATAACGGGCGGGAAAGAGCGTAGAGGGGGAGGGGGGGGGGGGCAATCCAGGCCAGATGTCAAACGACAATACGTGAGAAAGACATATATATTCGTACAAAAGTAATGTCATGGCAGCGAACAAGCAGGAAATAACTATCGCAGGCATTGAAAATCTTTTTCCTCGTACATCTGGGCATCCCCCAGTGACAGCACGTATAGATCGTTTCACATCAAATCGACAACACCTACCAAATTTCTTTGTATCAATCACATCCATTCTTATTTTCAATTTTCACATTCAAGTGAGATTAAAATTGACCAAATTCGAACTCTACTCATTGTCAAAATTCGGAAGAAACAATTTTGCTCCTAAAAAGAAAATGCATAAATAAAAAAATAAGGAAAAATTGTAAAAAGATCTGATCGACTGTGCGTGAAATAGCCTATACGAATAAATGAAGAAAGATAGCACATGTCTGTGAGAACTTTCGTCGCTATCGTCTTTGACCCTCCGAGGCAGAAGAGAATAGTTTGATCTTCACCCTTTCCACCCTCTTACGTGCTTTCTTTTCCCGCCCTCAAGCGTTATCGCAACCGTGTCTATAACTCCAACCGCCCCCCTCTCCCACCCCGCTGGTTATCGCGGAGCTTCCATTACCCGGCGAACGAGGGCAAACACACGCCGCGTCTCGACGTCGTAGTTTCAGTCGTGTTTCCCAATCGAATCCCCGTCGCCTCCTCGACGGCGGGGATTCGATGCGGGGTTCTAGCATCGCATCAATGAGATTTGTGCCGTCGTAAATGCACAGCCCTTCGCCCCGTTGATTCCAGATTTCAGACGCGGGAACGAAACCCTTCATACACCTTTCATACACACACCCACACACGCACACACACACATAGAAGCGCTCGGGCGAGCGCACATCGAACCACGCCGCCTCGCACGCTTCTCTGCATAATCTGGCAAAGCAAATCGTATTTACCTTCGCATGGGCGACGTGCGTGTCTGCGTGGGTGTTCAAATTGAACTTTCTCGGTCTAACTTTTAATCCCCACGGTGACACCATAGCACCGTCAGAATAAGCAGGTGCATTTTCAATATTTTCTCGATGCAAATAAGATTGAGTTTACGTTGATCTTAAAATATTTATAGAGATTTTGATGATCAACATGGTTCGACGAAAATTCAATTGGACGAAAAAAATATATCTCTATATGATTTAAGTTTCATATTGTTGTCAATTTTGTTGAAACTCATCGAAATATTCAAAGTTGCGTACTGTTTTGTGAATACTTCATTTTCGATGAATAATTCATTGCGCGGGGATACGTGGATTAAAAAAAATAAATAAAACCTTGACGGTGATACTGTAGCTTGTCAAAATAGGGGGATGCGTTTTAAATATTTTCTTGATGGCAAAAAAATACGTTGATCCCAAAATGTCCGTCGCGTTTACATGAATTTTAATAATCAATACAATTCGATAAAAATTTCATTGGACGAAAAAAAAATAAACAACGACACGGATATAAGGTTCCATAGTGAATTTTGTTCAAACTCATCCGAAGTTGCGTACTTTTCTGTTCATATTTGATATTCGATAAATAATTCATCGCTCTTGGATTCGTAGATTAAAAAAATAAAAATGAAAAAAAAAAACGATACTCGTCGTCCTGGGGCCTAGAAGTGAAATGTCCTGTATAAAAATGTATAATTTTCATTTCAGCCGTGATGCTTTTGAACAATGAATATATGCGGGTTTCCGTGGACGAAAGGCAAAAGCAAACAAGACTCGATCTCGGAAGCCGGAGACGACGGGAACGCGTTTTATTGAGGCCAGAATAAATTTGCCCGTAACCCGGCTCCGTGTGTTTCTCTGCGGCAACGAGTGACCCGGACGATGGAAAAGGAGGGAACCCAAGCAAAAACGTTGAAATACTCCAGAATGCTGATAATGTGATCTGTACTTATGCATTTATGCATGAGGATGGAAATGGAGACCGCCTGCTAGTGCGGCGAGCCGATGACGGTGTGACCGCGCTCTCGGGTCGACCGTACGGTGTACGACCTCAACGTACAGTCAGCCCTCAGCCGTACATGCTATTTCGTACGTTGCAGTTTCGAGTCTTCGTGGCATCGTTTATCGACGCCCACGACAATCCCTTCGACTCGACGGTTTTCGCGGTCGTGACGGTTTTCACTGTCGTCCTCGTGCACGCTTGCATCCGGTGTGATATAACGGGTTGAGGGGGAGGAGGCGAGCTGGTGCATCGTCAGATTTTCAAATGATTTACTGTCATTAATTTGGCAAGCATCGTTAGGTTTTTTTTTTCGTTGTTATATTTGGAGTTGAGGATTGTATAAGAATAGTCGAACAGTTATTTTTGTCCTCCCGTTGCAGCTGGAGTTGAAGATGGAAATAAGATGTAACGTTTCAGCGAGGAACCCGAATCAAGTGCAGGACGTGGTGAAAAAAAACGGGAGAGCGTGGGTTCAGTCTCTGAATGCAGAAGGAAAACAAAGTTTGAATTTAATCCCATTTATTTCAAGACTTTTGTCAGCCCGAGGGGTGGAATTTTTGTACGTAGATATTCTGATAGCTAAAAGCTGATGAAGCAGAATTCTTTAGCATAGGATTTGTCCGAATGAGAGTTTGTTGAACCTGCACAGACTTTTCGATTGGCAGACTAGACTGGAATGTACTCGAATGGTTGAATAATTTTTGTCATAATTCCGGAAGAGATTTCATTTTGCGGGATTATGCAGATAAATCCAACCGACGAGACAACGGAAGTCATAAAAAGATAAAGCTTTCCTGATTCACTATTAAAGCGTCGTATCAAGCTTCATCCTTTCCTACTTTCTAGGAATAATTAATTTTGAACATAAGCCACGTTTATTCACGGTGATCAATCCGGACGATAAAGAAACGAAATTGGGTTTATGAACGAATAATCTATATCCTTTCCCAGCCAGAAATTATCGCTGCGTGTGCTCATAAAGTGTGATAACAACAACAAAAAACCGAATGATGAACAAAAAAATGTGTAGCAAATTTAATGTAATACCAAATAGCAATAATGATGATAGTAGGTAATTGAGCTAGAATATTGATCGAATCAAAACAACAATCAATCTCAAATAATAATTAACTCAGGAGAGTAATGTTGTTGAAATAAAGAACAAAAACAATTCACCGGTTAAGACATTTGTCCAAACGGTCGACCATATTTCATATCAATCCATAACCTACACATCTTCATAAATATTCGCCGTAGGCCATCAATCAAAAATCAAACGTTACTCGCCTTCCATTCATTTTTTTTCGTTACTTTATTTCCTCTCAAATGCTCATCCTCCCAAAGCTCCTCCCGAGCTTTATTTCCCATTGCAATTTATTGCATCTAACCCCGTACCTCATACCTCAACTCATTCGTACGACCGATAATCCAATTCGTTTCACCAAAAGTGGTCGTCAATGCTTTTATGACAAAACACGGTACATATTTTCCAATAAATAAATTATTTGTCGTTCTGCAAGCTTTATATAGACAAGATAAAAGCATCACGGAGAAACGATTTTTGGTTACCGATGGATTTGTGAGAACGAGAACGGCAGCCCGGAGATGTTTCAGATTGAGCGTCTGAATATCCTCCTTCTCCTCGATATCCTCGCCGGGCAAACCGGACGTGATGTGCACTGACGATTGTCTCGATGGTTTGATTCTCTCGCTTTTTCGATTTCCTTCAGTCCTCGAACTCTCGTCCTCTCCCATCGTTCCCGTTGATTCGACATTATTCTCGTCATCTTCCGAATTCGTTTTACCGAACCCACGCGAGAACGGACATGCCATTTTTTCGTCTCTTTTGTTTACGAAAAAAAAAACCCCAAACAACCGATCTCACGTTCCTTCCATTAATTTTTTTTAAATCAACGTCGTCGCATGATCGAAAGAAATTAATTGCCGTTTCTTCCGATCGGATCGGCCGATGTTCTTGAGGCGAATGATCAGACGACGTTGATCTCTCGACGATGATAATTCGACGACAAAGGAGAAGATTCGTCTTCCCGGTCGTTCTATGTGGCTTCCGCGGCTTTGGCTTCCTCTTTGTCTTCGCAACCCTTTGGTCAATGACTCCTCCACTTATTTTCTCAACCCGTCTGTCTATCGCAATCGGCACGAACCTCAGCCGTCGATTGTTGTTCGTTACATAACGATTTTGACGATTTCTAAACCGCCGCTTTGGCAAAAATCGTTATCGACGATAACAAAAATCGTCCCAGCCATAACGATGACAATGTTTGGGATGTTCGTGTTTCGTTTTCTACGAGATCTCGTTATTTTCGCTATTACCAGTCACTGTACTTAATTCTTCCGTGCTCGAGTAAACTACCACCCCCTGCGCAAGCAAAAGAGGGAGAATTTACGAGGGTCGTCGGATTTATCGTCTCTACGCGTATACCACGTTTCTCGGTCGTTCAACGATCGACAGCCCCGGCACCGACTGAATTCACCTCGTCTGTCACCGCCAAACCACTTCCGGTTTGGATACCTGACGACCGAGTCAACACGAGGTCTCGTGCTCTATACTCTTCTCCGCTACCCTATATCGTCTCTCTTCCACTTCCGTCTGGCTCACTCGCCTGTCCCGGCCTCGCGTCCGACTCTCACTGCTTTTTCTACTTACTGCATTTCATTATATCTCGTTCATTATCGTTCTACATCGTGCACACAATCCTAACCAACGTATGCATGTGCCTTTTGTCTCTGTAGCCTTGTTTATTCGTTTATATTTTCACTCCTCAGCGGTCTTCCGACTCTACACCTTTTTAAAATCTTATTTTTAAGGGTTGCCCCGTCTCCGTCGTATCAGGTTGTCGGACGATTGTTTTCATTCTCCTCATTCGCTATCGAGACCCAACACGCGAGAGACCTAATCACAAAATTCACTTCCGAATCCGCAACACAACCGGAATTCGTGAGTTTCAATTCCTCGTTACGGAACTATGAGGGTCGTCGCGCGGCGAAGATCGTGATATTCGATTACGATGATTATCGGTTCGCGCGCAAACCCTCACGAGGCGTACGCGTATTTACGGTTTTGCTGCTGGAGCGATTCATCGTGCGACGGATGCAGTGTCGAAGCGCGTAGCGCCATACTGGTTCGGAATTGACCGAGCTAGGCGAGCCGCACCGAGTTCGGGGGTAGTCGCCGGGGGTGAATCGCGCGAGCGAGACGGCAGAAACGGGCTGGCACCGGTCGCGACACGAAGACTACGCTGTGAAACCCGAACGTGCGAGGGAGCGAGCTTTCGAGGGTGAAGCGAGTGGGAACGAGGAGAACGGGAAGGGTGGGATTGACGCTTGCGCCTTGACGACCGTGCCAACCGTGGTAGCTTCCCATATACATGTATATGGGGGCACACGATAGCTCTCCCACCCTTTCTTACCGTGTGCCACTGGCGATGGTGCCACCCATGTGCTACTGCTATCCTCGTACCAACCCCGCGTTTCAAATGCGGCGAAGAACTCGCTACCCCTGCGTATTGTAGCGGGGTGACACGGTCATTGGCCGCTCGAGAGAATGACAATCATCGGTTATTGGCATGGTTTGCCGTTTTTGTTTGGTTTTTTTTATTCTTCTTGGTTACTCGCGGACTCAAGACTGAGCTTTCGGATTGATGATATAACGAACTTGTGCGTTTAGGGTGCACTGGAAATGGGACCGGGAGGGCGTTGAGGCTTGTTAAGGGCTGCAAAAATGACAATGTATACTCTCTTTCAGGTATAGGGGGCTGATTTGTGTGTGGGGGATGTTCAAGGTAATCCGAAGCTTTCAGGGAGAATTCCTATACGTATGATCAGTGTTGATTTCAAACTTCCGGTTGTAAATGTGGCAATGGTGCCTTTGAGAATTCTGGGAATCGATGGAAAATTATTGTACAACACATTTTCATTGATCTCTCAAGCCCGAAAAGGGAGATTTTAAGCTCACGTTTGGCGTGGGAATAGGTTATAAATAAATAACCCGAGGATGGATGCAGATTGAGAAGCTCGATTCGGGACTGCCGTGGGGGCCAACGATCGTACCTTATGTGACAATAAATTTTCCTTTGCCGGGGCACGTACTTTCGCTTCACCTTCGCACATTCGTCGCGGTTGAAGCGTCAACCGAACGTGCTTTTTCGTTGCCTCGACGATTTTATCACTTTTACAACCCTTGTACCAAATCCCCCACCACCAGCTCGCGCTCTTATTTCACATCTTCTGCTTTCACCAGAGTTTCGTTACCGTTCCCTAGTTTTCTTTTCTTCTCAAGGTTTGATCTTCCAACCCTCCCTCACCCCTTCTCCGTTTTTCGCCGGGGGCTGAAGCAGTAGGCGGTTTACTGCACACACACACACACACACACACACAAGTATCACCTCGTAGCACTTTGTGTACACACTCTTGAATCTTACCACTGCACTCACGTGTTCGACGTGATTTTATCAGTCGCCAGCGATAGGGGATCACTTTTATACTGGCTCCTCTGCACTTAGCCGAGAAATGACCGAGGAGCGGAGCCTCCATTTGCCCCAATTTTTCACCCTCGTCGTTATGTGTCAGCCACTACCGGGCGGAAGTTTGACTTTCCGACAGTTTCGTCGGAACGAAGAATCATAATGATGCTGAGACACGAGAATACATCATCTTCTGGGACACCCGAAAAATTGAGATTTTACAAAAATGGGGTAGGCAGCTATATTATCCCTGATAAGAAACATTATTATATTACATTTCGTTTGGAGCTTTCGCGTTTTTTCTTTCTCCTTCATCCCTCTCGCTCTCTCGACCGTCCAATGTTTGGGTAGGATTACGCATCCGTCAGATTGGATTTTGGTGTCACTCGAAACCAACGGGTACCCGAATTTGGGATCGGGTTACCGGCGCCACAGTCGCGTCCTATCGGGACAGCCTCCGGGACACCGTCACCCGTCCGATGGATCTCGAGTACTCCAACCCCGAGTACTCGAACTCAATCCCAAATGAAATTTCCGACCCGATTTCGATCCGACAAATCGTTCTGCCCGCACGATTCCAATATCCAGTGAAGAATCGTCCGACGTTTCGGCTCGACTCGGGTCCGACAATGGTCATTCCGTTTCTTTCTCGCCGCTTCGCAATTTGCAATTGCGACCAATGTTTTTCCAACTCGCGACGACCTCGACATTATTCCGGAGCTCGAGAGCGACCGCAACGTTGAACTCGTGTTTGACGAAGTAGGTTCCGGTGTATCACGTATATATATAGTACTTTGCGGTCGGGGGGGGGGGGGGGGGGTACGAGAGATACACAACAGGGACGATCGATACTCGACTAATTAGCCAGAGCCAACATTCTCATTTTTTTTCCTAACTTTTCTCTTGCTTTCGCCGCTCCGTCTCGCTCGTGTACGTATTTGCGGGCGCGGAGAATCGGGACGGAGGGCCGGAATAATTAGACCCGCGGGCTGCAAACGCCCTGCGATTCACGACCTCGCGCAGCCGAAAGAGGTTCGATAACGAAATTTTTCGGTTCTTCGAAAATTCGTTCGGGGTAAAGTTTCGAACGTGATTCCGGAGCTTGTCACGGATGTGACCCGACTCGACGGCGATTAGACGCGATCGATCGCGCGTTGTCATTCGGGGAAAAAAGAAAAAAAAACGAAAAAGAAAGATACTCGGGTGAGATATCGAGCGGGAACGGGACGGATGGACCGACGAAGGTGTGAGAGACAAAAGCTTTCGGCCCGTGGCTGAAGCTTTCCACTAACACGGGGGTCGTGTATCACGGTCGAGAGCTTTTCAAGTTTCTCGTGAGACTATTTTCCAGTAACTGAGAAACATTCGCACCGTCGTCCGGTCGTAATTTTCGTTCGTTTCCGTCGGTCTCTCGCACACGTCTGGCTCTCCTTACCAAACGTTTCGTCCAATTTGCGAGAAAATCCGTGTCTCGAATTGTCGAAACACCCGAGAGGGGAAAATTCTTTGGAGAGAAAGTAATCGTTTGTAGCTATCGAGTCTCGCGGGTGGATTTCGATTGTTGGAACGAACTGGGGCGTTACGGCACGACGAAAAAGTGGCCGGTGCCAAAGAGCTTCGGGGAAATTAGTGCAATCATTTTCTGAGCGATCTGGCGATTGTTACGCCACGATTTTTGGCTGATAATTGGTTTTTTTTCCTTTCTTAATGGAAATTTTTTTAGCGCTAATTGGCCGATATTGGCAGGACCCCTGAATAAAAAGACTAGTAAGGCAGAAATGTCGGACAGTAATAATAATAATGATAATACGAGTACATTACATATATATTATTGTGTACTATTTTATTATTTACAATAAAAATATGAATAATAATAATAATATACATCTCGGTAATATTAATATATATGTCATATTGTTATATATATAATGAAATGGTATAAATATATTATAATATAATGATGTATATAATATGTATAATATAATAAATATATTATTATTATTCTTATTATTGAAATACGCGCCATATGACCCCGTATTACGGTTAAATCGTTTCTCGACCAAATTTCTCGGCTGCAAGCTGTGTGCCTCCGAACCTCTTTACGGGGATCCCGGTGATCCTCTCGAAAGTCCATTCCGTGTAAATACATTTTTTTATTTACACGGAAATGATCAAACCTGGTGAGAATCTGGCAGTCCTTATTGACATGTTCGCGGCGATGTACATTCGGCTCCCGAGACAGCTTTGTGTGGCACCGTTCCAGAAAAAAATAACGTTTTATATGTCCTCGATGGACCAACGGATCGCATTGAATTCGAGGAATGCATTACTTGCGGGGCGGGGAAGGGTTGCGCGAGTATACTTCAAAAGTATCTTTAGTATTGGCATCGTCGTCTTGGTCGTCTCCGGCGTAGTCATCGCCATCGTCGTCGTCGTCGTGAGGTTTATCGTCGAAAGGTTTCTCTGGTAATCCCTGAGGACGGGTCGTGAGTCTTAGCGACCACAAGCCGTCGCTCAATACCTATATGCAGATCTCATTAACGAGACCGTCGAAGAAGATTTCCTCGTCTATGAGAGACTCTCGTGAAAAAATAGTAAAATACCATCGCCGCAACGGACTCGACTCGGCAAACGCGGTTGAAAAATAGAAAAAAAAAAGGAAATTCCTTTCTCTCTCAATGTGGATTTCAACCACAAATCGACTTTGCCCCGTGCAGAAATCATACATTTTCTTGTGTTGCCTTTTTATATGTTTAATTTAGAGATCGTCCCACAATCGTACGAAACATTGCAATTCGAATTTTGTTTCTTTTTCGAAGTTATTTAATCGTGTGAGTGATTTATTTCGAGACGACTTGGAACGGTCAAGCGGGCTTGGAATGACCCATAAACATGGTGTGACTCTTCTGCTAATATTCTTTTCGACATGGATCCTTATTTTATAGCTAGTCCAACGCTTATATAAACATATATTCACGATTCTGGTTCATAGCCTCGATGTACGAGATAAAATTATTGACAGAATAATTTCAGAGGCGCGAGACTGTGGAAATATGTCGCGACGTATCCGCACCCATTTCGTTCTACAAGTGCCAAGTACTCTTATATTCTTTTCTCGCTGGATTTCCGTGCGAATAGAAACGCGAGAATAAATGTGCGGGACCGGAGAGAGAGACAGAGAGAGGGAGGGAAAATGGATGTATTGTAATATAAGTATAGACGTATATCAGTGAAATGTGAGTCTCTCATTTTGCAGCACGCGCACCAACGTTACGGATATTTTCCACAGCCGCGTCACACAACGATATTCCATTCCTTGCCTCGTGTTTCCCAAGAAAGTTCAAATCTTCGAGAATTTCGTGAAAAGATTTTATTACGAGACGAAACTCGAGAGAATATGAGATATATACATTGTCGAGATATGACAGGGTTGGGGGGTGCTTGATCGTAAAAACTTTTATCAATATTTTTCCACGACCTTTATTATCCCTTCGAACTTCTCAATCGTCGTCCGCATTTCAAATTTTTCTCATTTTTCTTATTTCCCTTATTTATGAATTTTTTTTAGCGCGATGGACGACAGTCGGCGGTAATAACAACGGTGCGATATTTTTTCGGTATTAAGCCGCTTCTTTTCTACATTGGGGACACGATTTCTTCGTTCCGTTTTGCCTGTAGTTCGAAAGTACGAACGTGTGAAAAATGTTTTCTCATTTTTTGTTGCTATCGCAGAGTCATCTTTGCGGGGAAAAAAATGACGACGGTGGCAAGACGCGGGGAAGATGTTCCCAGATGATCCGGGAATCTTATATATATTTATAACAAAGACAAGGCTTATATTTATATATATAGATATGTATATAACAAATGACCGAGCATCTGGCCTTCGTGACTCTTACCGAGCCGGCTTTCACGGCTCGATAGAATTCTTCGACGCAATGACCGGAGCCACCTTCCTTCGAGGCTTAGCGCACCCTCTTTTTCTTCCCTCGACCTCGCCTTATCTTTCTCCCTGATACCGGGAACTTCCCGAGTGACGAGGAGATACACAGCGCCACAGAAGAATTTCCGGCAATGGAATGAAATACGTGTCATAAGAACGTACAAAAAGTCGTTGTCGTAAAATTCGTTGTCGGAGCGTCATTACAAGAAACAAGGAAAAAAAACAATGCGATAAGACGGAGGGGAAGGAGTTTTCGCTTGTATATTGTATAATGGACTATGAAAGAAAATATAAAGACGTAAAAACTACGGTAAGATTTGAAATCGCAGCTTTTATTAATTTAGAAGCGTTTTTATTCGTACTTTCGGTCCTTCTGTGTGAGCGAGAATGAAAAATTGTACCGCAAGCTTGACTTAGAACACTCGTAAAAAATCACAACTCACTAAGCTGCTGAAATATTTCTAGAAATAAAAATTTCCGTAAAAATACTTACGTATTTTACAAAATCATGAACTCGTTTATCTACGAAAATCGAAAAGAAATGGAATTTAGATTCCGTTCTCTTCTATTTTCTAAATCTTCATTCTTTTAGATTTAGATCTTTATTTTTTGGGTTCAGATGAATGCCTAAGACCGCACGATGGACGAACCAATCTCGTTGCGATCGGACAATCTTTCATCCCCAAGAATCGAGCAAATATTTTTGTGCTCGGTCATTTAGTTCGCCAGAATTGCAAAGGAAGAATAATTCGCATGGGGCGAAACTCGGCGTACGTCATCGTGGTCGTATCTCATATTCTACGTACGACGGTCGCCCGAACTTGATGGGCCGACTAATGTGAGTGAGCGAGCCGTGAACGAGATAGTGAAACTCACGAAGTTCGCCCGTACGTAAGTGCTTCCTGACCGTGTTCCGCGCTGAGAGAACAAGAACCGTCGATGTGCGCCCCGGGCTTTAAGTACATGTATCTATATACGTCTTCCTTCGTTCATTCGCTTCCTGGACCGTTTCGCACAATGCAATTTACACAGTCGATCGTCGGGCATCAACGGCCCGATCGAACGGAGCTTTTACGACCTCGACCATCGTAATGAGTCCGACCGCTGCACTATTTCTCGACAAGCAGTTATATCGATCTCGGGGTCTGGAGATCCCGGTATTACCGAATTGAATTTCCTATTGGATTAGATATTACATGTTTTCTGATTGATTGGTAAAAATAATTGTTTCCCGACTTCGCAAACTACTCGCGATTGTTTCACGAATAATAATAATAATAATATAATATAATAATTATATTATTATTATTATTATAATATTATAATAATATAATAATAATAATTAATATACACCATTATATTTATATAATTATTATATTAATAATAATAATAATAATAATAATTGTTCCTCTATTGTATAAGCCAAAAATTAACAATAATAATAATAATAATTATTATTATTATTATTATTATCCAATCGGATAAATGTAGTTTCTATATTTTACAATATTCTTTGTGTCCACTAAATTGCCATATCTCCAGCTTATCCAATAGTACGTGAGTTTTTTTTCTCTATTTTTTTATTTATCTTCCACACCCATCTACTCAATTCCGTCTTCATATTCGGCCGTATAGACGTCTAAGAGCTTTCGAAAAGTCTCATTACAGCCACGGTTTTTCCCTGAGCTTTCGCCCGCGCCACGCCTTCGGCGGGGGGGTCTCGAAGTTACCGAAGTACTTTGAATAATTGAACGATAACCGGGACGCGCAGAAACGTGCCAAGACCCCGATCCCTTATCGGGGCAACGTCCGCACGCGCGGACTTTCGAGTGCAAATAATTTTCTTCACACATCGTGCGCGTCGGACCGAACATTGTTGTGCCGACGGACGGGCGAAATGCCCGATAGCGATCGATTTCGTAACTTGTGGCCTCGTTTTGCGAGAGAAAAAGAAAACGTTCGGAATAATTTATCCAGTGGCTAATGGATTGTAGGTTGGAATATTTCGAAATTGAGTACCCAGACGGTCTTGCTGATTATTGAGACGATAAAAAAATCGAAATAAAGAATGATGCGGAGGGAGGAAGCCTCGACATCGAGGCGGTAGGGTGAGACGAGAGGCGTTAGTGACGATTTGCTTAAACCGATTATCACGTGGCTGGGTTCCAATATTATTCAGTGGTCCTTGAAATATTTGAAAAGCACGATTTTAACTCGAGTATTGGAATAGCGTTAAGATACTGATTTTTTCATTTTTCAAACATTTTTTTAAGATTTTCTGATTCGAGATTGAGCAAAATTTAAATTAAAATAATGTTCGAAATATATAAATATTGAAATTCAATTAATTTTCCAGTCAAAAGTTGGAGAATCTGCATTCGAGAAATTGTGTGAGACAACAGAAAAAATATTTAAAAATAAATTGCGAAACAACATTGGAGGTATTTTCGAAGAATTTCGACGGAAATTATTACTCCTCGTCTGCTGATAACGCTTTCCGGAGGACGAGACTACCATCGGGATGCTTTGTAGCCCGGAAGCTGCAAGAACTTCCATTGCGATACGATAAGGACCTGCCAACCCAAGTTTCTTATAATCAGTTTCGTGCTAACCCGACGATAAACTTTTTACAAACGATTTTCAGTTTCGCTTACTTATTGTTTTTCCGCATTGTCCTTATCACAGTTCCGAGTAATTCAGGTATGTTGGGAAGAAAAATCAGGATAGCTAAATCTTGTTGCTCGAACGATTCCCAGAGCAGCGAGTAACGCCCGGAAGTGCCGATGAAGGATCGACCCCAGGGGTCTGGGGTTTTTTTACTGTTTTCATTCAGAACCCCGACGATTGAAGTTGAGGCAAGAAGAGGATTAACGAGGCACATTTAATTAAGGTACGAGTAGAACGGTTGAACTTTTCAGTTGTATATGAACGATCGCTCGTAGACGATGGATTGGAAATTTAACTGGTAAGTTTGTTTCGATCGTTCACAAAAATAAAGTTGCACCGCTAGAAATACCATCAGATCTTCTGTTCTGCATTTTCTTGGATTGTTGGATGGGTATTGACGATTTTGACATGGATTATTATGTAGTCGTTTTCTTCACTGCTTTGGATTAAGTTAAATATAGAAGGACCTCGTTCTATTGTATATCGAACAAACCTACAAGTCGTTCCATATAATGCCAGCACACACTTAACATACAATCAAAAAGACATTTAGGTTATTTTCGTACACACAGCATACACTCAACATACAATCGAAAATACATTTCCTTCATTTATTTAATAAAGTTTCAACCCCTCACAATTTACGGATACATCGTAGATAGAAGTAGTAACGAAAAAAAAAGTTACCGCTTCATCTATGAGTTATTTATCGAACTAACTACGTCGGACGGTCTCACGAATTTTGTTTAATTCTTATTTCCGAAATCTCGTCACACGGGTTTGTCAACGAAGCTTTTTATCCATTCGAAATTTGATCAATCCAGTATACGGCATCCACCTGCGTCATCGCAGCTGACAGAATTTCATTCAATAGTCGTTGGTCCTGCACGATGTAATGCTTTCGTTTTTTTTTTTGTTCGTTTTTTTTGTCGTCGTCGCATAGCTTTGGGTGGTGCAGACGTAATTAATGATGACGGAAATGCTAGACGGAGCGCAAGCGACTAAAACGCAATTTAATTCCCGGACGATTGATGACGGCTGCAACATCGGTGAAAAGGATTTTCGCCTACCACCGGAAACCATGCACGCTGCGCTACAACGTAGCGACGTTACGCGAAACGTGGGTTGCAGAATACACGCCTAGGGTGCGAATTCGGCGTCGAAATCTGCGTCTGAGCCAGATCCCCAACGATAAAACGATTATTTGACCCGGGCGAGCGTGAAACCGCGTGAAATCGATACCAAAAGAGATTGACAGCTGGGCGGGGGGGGGGGGGTGGAGGCGTGCGGCGGTGCGAGAAAACCGTAGCAGAGTACGAGACAAAAGCTTGCGGTGGGCTATCGCGCTGGCGAAAGCAAATATTTTTTTTTGTCACGTTCCTTCTCCTGAAATGCATTTGCCGAGTGTAGACAGCTAGATGTCAACTCATAGTACCGCTTGAACCGAGTAAGCATAGTAACAAAATTTTTGAACGTCATCGCAATATTTTGGGTGCGATTATATTGATTTGAGTGCAATACGACCTTAATTTTAGGAACAAAGACAGGACTGGCTTCGGATTGGCTGCTGCGGAAGTCAAGGCTGCGCACTGTCACCAATGCGAACGCCGCGCAGGCTGCCGCGCGAGCTGGTTGGCTGAGCGCGCCCCCACCACGCACGTCTCATAGTGGGGACGGTTCCCGGCGTCATGTTTCCACTTCGTCGTAGTGCATCTGCTTGGCCACCTATAAATCGCTCGCTCGGGCACTTTCACTCCCGTGAGTGATAATCCGGACTGTTGGAACCATCATGGGTGCATGCTTTCGCTCGCAATTACACGCAGAACTAAATAAATTAATTCTGCTGTGTCTAACAATTCGTAACAATAATCCAAACATCACACGACATTCTGACCCCCGACAATTCCAACGTATCGTTAAATTGTCATTAAACGATAATTCGTGTTATTACGTCGCGATTTTGCTCTTCTACCGACTAGAAACAATAAATTCAATTGAGGGAAGAACGAAAACACAAGAGACGACGTAACAAAATACGTAATATGATTGAAATAGGGTTGAATCGTCGAGTGGATTTAATCAAAATGGTTTTCGTGTCGATATCGACGTTGAGTTTTCGCGTCTCCGTGTTTGCGTCATGACCCATTCGCGCTGTACAGATATATGATACGAGCGTTAATGCAGATTGATAGTGCTGATAGCGATGCCCGCACTGATCCTTCTGTATCGGTACGGCCAACTATCGCCGTGCCAATGCGCGATTACAATGGACAACCGGATGAACGGGAATCGATCGGAAATCCGCGTGAAAAAAAAAGCTTCGAGCTCATCCGACGGAAGCTGATAAGTAATAAAACGTTCACGAGTGTCGGATGTTCGTGCGAAGAATTGTCTTGGGAGAACATTTTACCTCGTTGAATTATTAGAGTTCTACCGGAATTTTGTTATTTTATTATTTTATGGGTATTATTGTAATTTGAAATTTGTTACATTGGCTAAATAACGAAGCTGCACAGCACAGCCGAATCGTACATCGCCCGGGGCTCCTCCCATTGCCCTCATCATCGCGGACGCGATGAAATTATTCGCGCTGTACAAATAGTTGTTCTCCGGAAACACAGCCGTGCAATAACGTTATGTCGGTTTCCATTGATGCGCTGCTACATCATGCCTAAATATATCGATGAGAACGGGGCGTAATGACACAGCCAAATAATTGAATATCCTGTGTTTGAGTGGATTTGGAATATTGGAGATGTGAAAACAAATTCGTACTGTACTCGGCAGTGCCTAATAACCTAGTAACGGTGCAAATCGGGAATATAAATAATTGCGTATGCATTAAATTCTGTGTATTATTCATATACCAATAAAAATAGAAGAGAAATCATAGTTTCGATTCAGAAGTCTAGCTTACGGAAAAGCAAATCTCTTTGACTTTAATTAAATTGCCTTATTACTTACTAGTGGCAAAAAAAGAAAGAAAATATGATTATTCAAAATAAATCCAAATTTTAGCTGATAGTGCAATTTTGCCCCGGTATCAATAAAATACGAAATGAAGTCGATGAATAATGCCATTCATTGAAGTACAATAAAGGACATGTAATCCCATCCTTAAAATATCGATTGTTATTATCCAATCTATTATTGATAAAACTGATTATCCCATTTAGTTACACAAATAATTGTCGTGTTATTCACGTCGTTGTCCAAACATTTATTGTGCCGCGTTCACGTCAAATTACCGAACTAATCCAAATCGGTCCACCGAACGATTCGTCCACCGACAGGTGCCTGGGGCGCGAGGGCCTCATTGATAAATCCCGCTTCTATTCAACCGCACTGCGCATCGGGTCATAGAAATATTCCCTCTATTCAACGATTTCAATCATCTGCCATTCAAAAGCTATACACCGGGGATAACGCGAGCACATACTAGCTGGCCAATTTTGTTATTCACTCTGCAACACATAATATACATGTATACGTATACATATAGATATAAACATCAAATTTCCGTTTCTCAGTGCTCCCCAAGGTCGATTTTTCCCGGTGACTATCATGCCCACGTCCTTCATACCAGTTATTGGACAAGAATGATCAAAATATTTAGGGCAGACGATACAATTTTTATTTTATTTCATATTATTCCATTTAATTTTTCAAGAAATTTGCATCATACTCCGAATTCACATCACGTCCGAAAAAAAATGTTCACCCCCGAAGCTCGTCAAATAAATAATTTCGATGTCATAAAGATTTTTTATACGCAGCTTTTTCATCTAATTTATCTGTTTCAAGGTATACCGTTTTTTTCTTAAGAGTCCCACTGAGAAAACAAATTGCTCGGGGATGAAATAAATGTTTGTTACCGCATAAAATCCGAGATTCCGAGAAGCATAAGTCTCGCGTCTCTCACACGACTGCCCAAAGCTCGAGCTTAATGACCCTCGACCCCCCGAGGCCATGCTGCAGCAGTATTTTTCCCTTGTTCTCTCATCCTCCCTCCGCCCCCCGACGGAACAGCCAGTTTCTTATCAGGCGTTGAAGTAGACGAAGAAAAAAAAAACAAACTTCGTGGAAACGAGAAACTGCGGTGACGCTGAGGGACGCGAGCTTTTTTCGCGACAGGCGTGGAAAGTCAACGAAGGTGGGGATGACGAGTTTTGCTCTTCGGCACGCTCCCGAGAGAACGAAAACATATATAGACGAATAATACACGACGACGGTGCAACGAGCACGACTTTAAGATCGTGTTTACATGAAATTTATATGGGGCACGTTGTTTCGTTCCGCAAGTTGCGATGAGAAAATGTTGTAACGTGCACGAGAACGTTAAAGGGGCTTGGGTTGTTCTCCGAAGAAGCGCAAGATGTACGGCGCTGATGCGTGCGACAGATGTGTGTACTACTCGTGCTAGCGACGTAACGAATGGGCATGAGCTTGCGCGTTGATTGCGCTGTGAAACTGGCGAGGAATGCGAGAGGAACCACGTAGAAGTACTTAATGAATGACTCCTGGGATAACATCTTGTTTTGTCATGTTCTTGCTGTGGAAGCTCCTCGAGAGAGATAGAGAGGGAGAGAGAGAAGGCAGTATTTATTCCTCTGAGAGACAGAGAGAGAGAAATTAATTTTTTTTTTTTTACGGGTGAGATATTTCACGAGTTCGGTGGGCACTTTCACGTGTATAGAGATTGAATGGGGCAGCGCATACTGTACCGAGCTTGCAGCGAATGTAATCTGGCAACAAGCTCGCGAGTAAACATCCACTGCGCGACCCGGCGTATTGAAATCCTTTCCAGGAAGTTTTCATATTTCTGTAATTACAAAAACGAGAAGATGAACAAAAAAAAAATAATCTACATACTTGAAAACACGGATAAAAAAACTATAATTATTTCAGAACAAACTGCTAGACATCGCTGTTTTATGAAATATAGTTTATGTTATAGCTCGATTGACGAGAATGTAAATAATTGCGCTTGAATTTTTAATTAATTCGCAATTTCTCCGACACGAGAAAAAAAATTTTGCGAATTAAATTGCACTAATGAGCGTTTCCTTTCATATTTTTCGTTTTGCCTAATGAAGCGGACTGTGTATAAGGAATTTAAAAAAAAAAGCTGTACCCTAGAAATTTACTCGCTGCTGTTGCTCCCGGGTTTAATGCATATTCGTGAGCTGCTTCGAGTGAATTTTCGAGCTTCACAATCTCGAGGAAATTTCGTAGTCCGAGTTTCTACGTGTTAAAAGTACGCCGGAAGCCCGCTGTTGATTGCACACGCGAGACTGGCGAATCTTCGATGCATAACACGTTATACCGGGCCACGGAAACAGCAAGGAACGCGCACACGAGGCGAACGGGGAATATCGATCAAAGGGATAACGCGATTGGCGCTGCGAGGTGTGTGGGAGAACGAGCGACATTCGTGTGGGTGAATATCCCCACCGGCCCAGCCGGTTTGAGTTGAAGGCAACACTGTGACACGCAGACACACACACACACAAAAACACACACACACACAACGGGAAAATCGGTTATCCCTTATTCGTTAGAAATTCGATTTCAAGCTTCCGAACGGCAGACGCGCGATGTCCAAGAGCTTTTCGTCGTCGCAGTCGTCGTCGTCGTGGTCTAGTCAGTAACGATGTTCTCTCCGTCGTCCCCGTCTTTCATCGAATGTAATGTCCAGGGCGCCATCGTTGGTTAGACGAAAGGTCGACGACGATACGACGAAGAATCACCGATATAATTCTCGATATTTCGTCGTGAAATGATCGTCCGACATCTAATATAGCGACCTACCTCGTTGTAATCGCTGCACCGCATTGATCATATATCTGGGAATAGCGAAAAACCGTTGACGACCTCTTCAAGAATTTTTCCGGTGTATCCGGCTTTGGTCGAGAATATTGTGGGGATTACGAGATACCGAAGAGCTTTCGTAACCGTAAAAGAAGCTTTTTAATATTGTCGGTCTGTAACGATCATGAGAATGAGGGAATACGGTCCAGCGGACGCGGTTCGATTTTCCAACAAAATGTTCGTATCACTTGCTTTGCGTCCGAGGTTTGGGGAAATTATAGACAATAGACTGCGACCTCGGTTTTATTAAAACGGTGGCAGAACCCGCACTGAACTCTGCCGCGATTCCTGATTGGCTCGGTGTTTACATCACCATCTGCCAGGTCGATTAATTTAATATCTGATACGTATTCAACTGATAACATCCATTTATTTTCTGTACACGAAACACGATATATAATTCGTGCTTCTCGAATGCCAGAAACAAATGTATTTTTCAATGCAAGTCCATTTACAAGAATCGTTCTTCGCCCCTGTTATTCCATTTTTCAATCAACGGCGTCATTTCTCCAGATAAATACGTCTAGACTTCAATCTCGGTATTTTTCTCGATCGTTTTTCGCTTCGCGGCTGGAAAAAAAGCGTGATTTGCACTCGCCGTTTTCAGGCCATTACTTTTCCATCTTATATTAAATAAAAAACGAGTACATGGACAAGCATTTGTTCCAAAATGTGGGTAAGTTGTTATACAAGGATGAACTTCGAAGCACACGTTAATAGCGTACGGCTTACGCGTTAATGGGCAGAACTTGGGATGTAATAATGCGACGAACTATTGTACAAACGAGATGAGCAAGGGAAGATTGAATTAGTTCGACTAGGCTGGTTCGGGTAAAGGTCAAATCGTGGATGATGTCGGCGCACCCGCGGGCTTCGGGGGCGCTTATCAGGTCCTGTCATGGCCGATGCTGTCTGTACTATCTGACGTGCGGTTATACGTGCTCGACGAGTTCGTGCTTCTGCGAAACCGTAATCTGGGCGTAGCATATTCGATAAAGTCAAACCTCCTTCGACCACATGGAAAATTCAATAACGTCGATGCCTGGGATTTTCGTCACGACATTATCTTTCCCATCCGTGATCCGTGCAAACGTCACCGGTGTCTTCGTATCCGCGTTTGATCCTTCGGTTAAATAAGATTTACGACCGTCTTTGGTCGCAACTTCGTCGGAATACTTCGCTGTTGGATTGAGATTGAACATGAAATATCGCATAATGTCATTTCCATGGTGATGAATGCTCGCAAAATTCTTTGCAATTAGAAATGTTGGGATGAGGATGTCGTTTTGAACTTGGATTTGCGTCGCTGACTCTCGGATCTTGAATGGAAAACCCATCTTTGGATTTTTTTGTCAGAAGTAATACGAGAAGTTGGATTCAATGGCTGAAATATATGACCCGTAATCTGAGCCAAAGGAAAAGCGTCTCGTGTAAGTAATTGCTGATAACTCGGACGATTAAAATCCCTATTGAAATGTCGACCTCTCGGAACGTTCAAAGATTATTCGTAATTACCGGAGCTGGTTGTTTTTTTCTGCTGATAACATTCTCATTGAGGACTCGACGTAGTTACATTCAAATAATTATTTGAACAGTTTGAAAAATTACATTCAATCATACCTAGAATTCAGTTGATCATACAGAGATATTGTCACATCAACAGAAACACTGTCATCTCCTTAAAACTGACGAAAGATTATCCCTTGTCACAGCAAAAGTGCGAAAGGAAGAAAGTGCGCCCTTCTAATTTTCCAATAATTTTTCCGGTCATTCGTATCGTTTATTCCAACATTACCCTCCATTTTAGCCACTGATCCCAACCCCTCCCCCTCCCCACAATTCATGTCAGGGCAAGGGAAGACAGGATGTCCCATCAAGACTAATGTCAAACGGCTATAATGCTCCGAACGGAATGATGGCCGAATGGGGTTGAGAGGGGTTGTCCCCGTCTTCGTGCGGAAACTCGTTGATCGATCCCACGGCGTTTCCGCACTCGGGGAGTATTGGCGTTGGGGTGTTCAGCGAGTTCCGGAAGAAGGGCCTCGCGCGAGTAAATTGATCGGTAGGGCTTGCAGTGAATATCACCAACGTCGCGTTAGTTTCAAAAGTGCCGTTTTATTCGCTAAGCTCGACGGCAAAGCAATCTCGTCAAGATGAAGTGGCTAATTCCGTCGACGGAGATTTTGAGGATTTCATGGAAGCTTTTGCGCGTCAACGAACCATTGTCGCCGAGTATGTTTCCGTCGTTTCGAATTCCCTTCCGAAAATGGAGGACACAGTCGGGGAAATCCAAATGATGTCGGATATTCTCGTGTTTCATATCGCCAAAGCCGTGACTGACTAATCGGAACGCCAATTTCGTCGGATAGCGCAGCACGGAATTGGAAACGAGGTAACGCAGGGCTGCGGGGAAGGGTGGAACGTGTCAGGACGTTGGTAGGGCGTGGAGGATCCGGAGGTTGAACGATCGAATCCCGAATCCGGCAAATGGGTGACCTATTAATAGTTCGCTAGCATATGAATGTCTACAGCATACGTATATATAAGGGTGGCCCTTGATACGGTCATTTTGGAATTTCGTGCTCCTAGTACGGTCTCGTAAGATTTTCCGGTAGCGAGGCGTTGGATCGAACTTCGATCAAATGAAGGTTCGACCGCTTTTGGTAATGCAATATCGTCGATTTGATAACTGACTGAATTTCTTTATGGTTCTATTATTTTTCACCCACTTCACACTCGCTTAATCCACGATAATTGCTTCTACCACCGGAGGCCATGGGGTTGGCATGGGGTCGGGGCGGGGTTATCGCTTTTGGCACTTCGTCGGTCTTCCTAATGGATCGGCATTCACCCGTTCATAGAGTCACGAAAGCCAGGACCATGCTCGTGCTCCTTCTTTTCTCATCAACGAGGATAAATGGAGCTCCGGTCGTTACGTTTTCCCAACCACTTTTTTCGACATTTTCCGGCCATCCAATATCTGTATATTCAACCGAGTCCCTTGAGGGTTGGAAGAGAACGATAAAGATGAAGTTAGGCGTTCCATCGAAGGTTGAAAATTAATGACGGCCGATCACGACTACACCAACTACGATCCCGTAGCGCAATCGCCGAGTTACGAAGATCGCAGCTAAGACCGGGACTATCGTGATGGAGCGATTTCGGACCGGATTTGGTCGACAGAGGGTATCTGTGATGGGGTGCAGGTTGCACCAGCGCATCAGAGGCATGCTGCTTACTTCTTTTGGGGTCTTTCTTTCTCTTGGCCGTCATCGTTGTGATATAAAATCGATGAGAGGCAGCGGCGAGATAGGAAGAAAATGGCGCATCGTCGGTCACGCCGAGTTCGACTACGTCGCCAACGAGCAGCGCCTATCTCTCTCTCGCTCGGTGAGTACGTGAATGTAGAAAAAAAAGAGAGAGAAAGAGAGAGAGAGAGAGAGGGAGGACCATATATGTACAAATAGGAGAGAAGTTCCTATTTGTACATATATAATGGTTATTATAATAATTATTATGATAACTATCCGTACTATTATATCTGCATAGATAGGTGTAATATTATACTATATTATAATTACCTCATAATACTAATGATAATATTATTATTATTATTATGATTATTATTATTATTATTATTATTATTATTATTATTATTATTATTATTATTATTATTATTATTATTATTATTATTATTATTATTATTATTATTATTATTATTATTATTATTATTATTATTATTATTATTATTATTATTATTATTATTATTATTATTATTATTATTATTATTATTATTATTATTATTATTATTATTATTATTATTATTATTATTATTATTATTATTATTATTATTATTATTATTATTATTATTATTATTATTATTATTATTATTATTATTATTATTATTATTATTATTATTATTATTATTATTATTATTATTATTATTATTATTATTATTATTATTATTATTATTATTATTATTATTATTATTATTATTATTATTATTATTATTATTATTATTATTATTATTATTATTATCATTATTATGATGAGAAACGTCCATTACGACACCCAAAGGCAGACGTAATACGCATTTTCCGAGCGTGCATTCACGAACACGTTGGCCTATAAAACGGTTCACAACAACGCTCCCGATCATCGATATCAGAAGCGTGATGGTATTTTTAATTAAACCACCCCGGTTGTTTGATACCAATTCGCCCGATCCGCAGCCCCAACGTCTTTATTGACAGCCACGGGGACGAACGCTCGGCTATGGGGAACCCGATGTCGGTTGAAACGACTTCCCGTGAGCCACACGACGAAGATAGGACGACCCTAAGCTCGGGGTATGTCTTCGGATTCATCCCTCGACGTACGGTTCGTGACTCAATTTTGACGTACGCGCGCCAACGAAGAAGAATTGAAATATTTTTACTTCCGACTTGCGGTATCCGGGCGAACGAGACGTTCGAATTTGAGATAGCGAGGCGTGGATTAAAATTCGAAATAAGATTGAAACTCGAATAGAATTCAAATTTCATATTAATTTTTTATTCGTATTCGTAGTGCGAGACGATGAACAAATTGGTCCATTTGGTATAGTCGATTAATTAAGTGTAACTTGATAATGATTATTTTTTAAATTAATTCGTCCTCTCGAATAGATCGTTTGCGACGAAAAATCGTTATTACTCGGGAACTCATATTATGGACTTATTCGATTTTGCCTTCAAGCCGCGAATATAGATTGACTTTTCGAGACGTGCTCAAGACCGCTTATTGCAAAGAAGCTTTCTCACGTGGATTATGGAATTAATGGACGGATCTCAGTTTCCGTGAGAGACGGGCTTGTTTGTTATATGAGACAGTGATTGCTCTGGAAGACGTGGTAGATTGGAGAGAAATTGAGAACTAACGGTTGTGCCGCCATACTTATGGCTTTTACCTGTCAGCGATGGACGTGCTTGCCGCTTGGGAGAAGCTTTGGTTTCACGCTCCTGCTCCGATATAAAGGCCCAGGCACGTACCTACCTCCCACACCGAGCGGTCTTTTATTGACTTCGATTTCTATCCGCCAGTAGACAATGCACATACACACCCACGAACACACAGATATATATCTACATATATATGGAATCATGCATATAAAAATAAAAATAAATGAATAATTCAATAAAAATAATAATAATACGACTCGGATTGGATCCGAGTATGAATTTTCGTATTATATTTGCCGTGCAGTTCAAAAAAGCTGCAAGTTTTAACTTTTAATTTGCTTCCTCTGAATCGTGAGTAGTGAATGAAGATTGCTTCATATGGATTCAAGAGTGAGAAACGTATCAGTAAGCATCTTCGCTCTGGCTTCTCCATAAAAGAATCTTCCTTGACTTTGAACGATTAAGAGGACGCAAATTAAATGTTTCAACGTGCAGCTGGTTTCTATAATTTGAACGCATTGTTTAATATGTACCAAATTAAGCAACAAAAAAACACATTTACTACTGTTATTGATAAAAATAAACAGTCTATAATAATAGTAGTTATATATTTATAACTACGGGGTGTCTCGTTTTGAGGGACACCCTAACATATATAATAAATTATTCTCTTTTTATATCTTAACATAAACTCAAATAAAATATAAATAATACCAATAATAATATAACGATTCTTTCAATATTGACGTAAATCTATTTTTACTATTACTGGACATTCTGACTATTTTCATCTTTCAATTGACTCATTTTTCGTTTTCTTCATGTGTATATGTGGATTTACCGTACAAGTAATGCGAACGATATATATCAGGACCGAATACGTTCGTTGGTAGATAATAACGACGGACTATCGGACGTCCAAGTGGAGACGTTAGCTCGGATGCTGCAGGATCCTGGCTATTGGAAAACTCGGGCGCCGTCGTCTCGATAGCTACCGCGTACACGAGGCCATGTGTCACCCTCGAAACTCGAGAGTTTTTCCACTACGATTTATCCACTTAGCAAACGTTTCGGAAAAATTTCACGTGACACCGTCGCGATAAATATGCTATTGCTCGACGGGAGCGGCGTATATACGTCGGGCAACATTTTTTCCCGATAGTCATGGAAAAGTTTTCCTGCAACAGAAATTTTCGAATATGCTTGCAACAGTCGCATCAGCGTCGCGAATATATTCGATTTCTTTTTTTTTAAGTTCTAATGTTATTTTTATCTGGATCGGATATTCGTCATGTCACATTTGTACGAAAGTTTTATACATCAGGTTGTTATTTATCACGGTTATAGCGCGGACGAGGTTTTTTTTTGGATAATTGGAAAAAATGTGAAATCACGGATTATTTTTTTTTCCAGAAGAGGAGAAGAAAATCCCAAACTTTGATTCCGGCTTCGATTCGATTTGATCCTTCTGAGCTTGTATTCGTATTCGATTTATGCAAATTATCAAAATAAATATTTTAGTATATTTCTGGATCTATTGAAAATAATTTTCGTTTTTATTTATTTATTTATTTATTTCTTAACTATTTCCGTAACATAATCGATGAAAAATTATTCCATGGAACTAGGATGACCGTGTCATCTTCGAGCTTCCTTCGAAAAAGCTCTGTCGACGCTCTTCGCGAACCGCGAAAGCTCTGGTTTCTCGAATACCACCTTTTTGGCATGACTATTCGTCCCAGCCACGTTCGCTCGGTCGGAATCCAGTGCATACGCGATTTGCGGTTAGCGTGGGAAATTGGTCAAACGTTTCCTGGACACCCCTATGCACGTTATGCGCCCCAAACAATTTGATTCGCGATGTGATAAAGTCCGGGGCGAAGGGTAGAAATCGAGGATAGCACCGGAAACCCAGCAGCGCCAGCGCCATCAGGAGTAGAGTTTCATGCAACGAGGCATCAACGTCTGTATAGCGGTGGGTCGTTTTGCACCGGGCGTGTTAATTATCAAGTGCATGGAAGAGTATCAGCGTATCGTGGATACTTGGCCGAGCGACCGGTCAACCGACCACCGGTTCGTCGTTCGCTATAGCGAACCGCGCAGGGCAATTTAGAACCTCTGCTAGTCTTCGTCCCGCTGCTGCTGCCGTTGCTGCTGCAGGGATCGATAACCAGCGGTAATGGCGTACACGATCCAGCTTTTCATAGTCAGCCTTGGAAACATCATGTGCTTATGGGTGCTATGTCGGTCGGCCATTACGGGTCATTTTTTTTCAGTTAATAATCCGACCTGCAGGTCATGTCAAAAGTCATTTTGGCTCGACGTTATCTCGTCCATGCATCAACTTATTATTGTTATACGAGCTGATTTCAGGGGTATTCTATGGGAATTATAATAGTAGAAGTTAATAACTATAAATAATAATAATAATAATAATAATAATAATAATAATAATAATAATAATAATAATAATAATAATAATAATAATAATAATAATAATAATAATAATAATAATAATAATAATAATAATAATAATAATAATAATAATAATATAATAATAATATTAAAAACATTAATAATAATATTAATAATAATAATAATAATAATAATAATAATAATAACAACAACAACAAAAACGATAAATAATTTCTCTGCTTCTCGTTCTCGGTTTGCCTTACAATCCATCCAATTCGTAAATGGTCCCATTAGATGTCTCGTGAAACGAGTGACACCACGATTCGTTGGCTCGGTTCGGACCGATAAAGGAATTCAACCGAGGCCGATTTCCGTCACGGCCATTGCCAGTTCCAAGACGAAAAAATTCCACAAGCGTGTAATAAATAGCTCACATTACACGGGTTGGAGGTTAATGCGAATGTCGGTCTACGACATAATGCGAGGACGAACCAAAATAGCGTTACGCGTTATTCATCCACGGAATTTTATCTCCCTCGAGGTTCCCGCTGTCCGAGCGACCTGCAGTATGCGTTTTATTAAAAACATCACTTCCCCCACTTACCCACAACTCTCTACCATTGCGACAAGGACTGGGCAAGAGGAGGAGGAAGAATTACAAGCGCATAAATAAAGAAAAAAATCATTCCAATCGTTCCAATTTCCCGAAACGATAATAAAAAAATCTATTTATTACTCATTGATAAAAATTGCACGAAAAGATTTTGTGAAAAAGAAAATAGTGGGTCGTAAAATGACGAATAAAACGCGGTCCGTTTCGTCGAGGTCGTCGGGAAAACTGGTAAAATGAGATTTCCAATGTTGTATACGATTGGAAAAATTTTATTTCGTGAAAATGGCGAGTACAAAGTCTTTTCACGGAATACACGCTGAATACTGGCTTTGCAGCGAGGTATCCAAACGGCTCCCCGAGGAACCTTCGGCGACGGGGGATGAGAGGGGGATGGAAGGTCGAATGAAGTTGGAGCATGTGGCAATGTCTTGTGTCAGAAATTGAACCCAAGACCGAGTGCGAAATCAGCGCAGCGCCGCAGGTATATAATGTATTGTGTAGTAAACGTAGGTACGTATTTGACCCCACGTACACACACATATATACCTTATATAGTCATAGTAGGGGAATGGGCAGGCAAACGCCCACCCCCGACGGTCCAAGACGGCAGCATCTCGGAGGCTCTTGGCGGACACGAAAAGCACTTACTTCGAAATAGCTTTATCCTTCCACGTCTGAGATCTGAGTCTCGGTACTGGCTCGGGTTTTCGAGCGTCGCAAAACTCCTGCTGTGTG
>OZ020164.1:16752673-16839029 GCA_963971145.1 Sussaba pulchella | reverse complement strand
TAAGAATTGAGTTTTGAAGAGCTGCCATGGCGGATCCTGAATTACTTTGTCGAGTAGTTCGTGCCTGGAATACACTCTTTCGTTTATTCACGTTCACGAACACGTTAGAGCCGTCGAGAGTTTTCGGGGTTGGAACAATATCTAACGCACGAGTGTGGCATTCTAACCGTGGAACCGCTCAATGCCCGAGCCATTCACCGTTGACTCGTACTACTCGCTGGATGAACTGGTCGTAGTGCGTACGAGTGGCGCGAGTCAACCGCACGTTTCACGATCAGTCGGACATCTATGTTGTTGTTTTTTCTGTTCGACAAGTAACGTCGTAGAATTTCATAGGCTATACAGAAATTTATGCAGAAAGAAGTATGGTAAATGAAGTAAATGAAGATTAAAAAGCGCGAAATAAAATAATTATAGTTCTGATCAGGTATAAAACTGTGAAAATTGTTAATAGAATCCCAGTTCAACCTGCGACTGTCTACAGTTGACGAAAATTAATTGTACCAGAAGTATTATAGTACATACCCAGCTTTCGTAATAAATTTAAATTCAGAACTTCATAAAACGCAATGAAAAAAAAAAATACAAAATCTAGTTCAAAGAAACGCAGATGTTTTTAACGAGTCAAAGTCAGAGTCAAAGATGAAAGGAGTCAGAACTAAATAATGAACAAGTGAAAGGTCAACTAAGTCCCGTAAGATCTCTTACGTCTTAAATATTAAAACGTGGACCTTCTAACCCCGAACCTCGTTAAATTTTCAATTCGAACTTTTCCAAGCTTGCAGATACGTAACGTTACGAATTTCCGGAGTTACCGATGCCGTTTTTATCCGAGAGAATACGGTCTTGATCGTACGCCCCATGGTCCGCTGGGCATACCCAACAAGAGATGTATGACGTCTTCGCGGAACCAAACGACCTGCGAGTCATAATTTATTACGTATATAGCATCTCATGGGTCTCCGCGGTTCTTCGCGCGATCATAAATCTTTCAAAAATCATGCAAGCTCGCGGGCCAAGGCATTAATCTTCGATAAATGTTGTGATTACTCGATCAATACTCGACCACGCTTGCCACTTGCGCTTCGGCAACCGTACAATCAAATTCTCAACCCTTCCAACGATCCCGACAAGTCCAGAGTTTCGCATATTTTACCTAGGTGCTCGCATGGAAAAAAAAATACACACCGATTCATATTCCGATCATAAAGAAATAAAAGAAAATACAATTGTTCCAATAAATTCACGGAGCTTTGCATGTTTTCTCTACACGCTTGTTTGGACAAAATAAAATCGTATGTCGATTCATTTCTATATTCAATAGGAAGCAATAAAAAATAGTGGCATTTAATCCAAACAAAATAAAATATTTAAAAAATTGATTGAATAAAAGCATAAAATGAAATACTTCGACGAACAGCAAAATTAAATTTTACACAGATTGCATAGAAAACTCAAACGTGCAATTTTTTCGCAAATAGTTTGAAAATCGAAGAAAAATATTTAAACAATTGTACAATTTTTTTTTAGTATGAAATTATGTTTTTAATGACGAAACCTTAATTTAACAAAGGAGCGAGTCAATGTGGTTAAAAGCGTTGTTTGAATTGTTAACGAGTAATCGTTGAATGGGTTAAATTTGTTTAACGAACGTAGCTCGTTGAGCTAGCAAACGTATGGAACGAACAACTTTACGCGAGTGCACAATTGCATCGTTAACGGGCATGGTGTAACGCGTATTGTCGAATTGTGTCAACAGACTAGGCAACTGCAATTAGAAAGTCGTTAATGAATCATCGAATAACGTCAGAGAAAATAAAACGGTAGAACTGTGAGAGTGTAGCCCTTTGCGAGAGTCTTGAGGCAATAAACCACGTTCTTCCCCTTCATCCCCCTCTTCCACACTCGTATGCTTTCTCATATTAAAAAAAATCATTCCGGATGAGGACAGCCTGAATTTATCATGGATTCACCATGAATTCGCCATGACAATTCCGGTAATGGAACAAATGCCAACATTTGACAGGGAATGATATTCGTTTATGGCGTATTATTTCCCTGGAAGGATTCCCATAGATCGATTCATAGGGGCTGCTAATTTTTTTTCTATCGCCTCCGTCTTTTTGTTAATTATATATTTATCAATATTTCTTCGCAATATAAGTGTAGGAAGATGCAAAAATTATTTTCTACAAGAATAATATATATATGCGTATCATTTATTTTTATTTCTTAAATTCGTGACTGCTTACTGAGTCAATAAAATTAAATAATTCTCGATCTTCCGGATTTATTATTCAAAAACAAATATTTCTTAGTTGCTTAATATCAATGGCAACAGTTAATGCATCTTACACGTCTTTGCCCATATTCATTGTATTTATTCGTCTATTTCTTAACGCGCATTCGACCGGAATTGGTTGTTTTTTCTTACACGGGTTTTCACTCGTCTCTTCGGTGTATCTGGAATGAGCAAAAATATACAATATACAATAATACAAACAAAACTGGCTCGGTCCGAGTCGTGGAGTACGGTTCGAATGTCGTGACAGAAGTGAAGAACCGAGAGGGAAGCTCGGCGTCGAAGCCGCGCACGCGGGGGTGTAGAGCAAACCCCGCTATCTAGGTGGCGCAGCTGGGGGTTCGTGTAAAATCGATACTTATCGTCTCCCGCGAGCCACCGAGTTCGCTTGCAGTACGCGTCTCGTGTGCATGAGGTAAACACGGCTCTCGTGAAAATTATAATGGAATGATAAGAATTTCGTGGAACACGGCATTGCTGAGACCGTATCTTAGACATAACAATGGTACGTTTTATCTACGAAATCGTGAATCAAAAAAGAAACGAAAATATATATTCGTCAAAATCGTAGAAAAACAAAACAAAGAAGACGAAAAAAATATATAATCGCGCTGAAGAAAAATTCTTGGGTGGTTGATACGTCGAGAAACACGAGGACAGCACGTGTGAAGCAACAATAATGCTGATAGTTTTATCGTCCCTCACTCGGCAATTCGTTGAAAAAAATTGCAGCCCTTCTTTATCATGCGAAAAGATAGATAATTCATTGCAATTCTTTACACTTGTTGTTTTTTTGTGTGCAGTACGGTTTTGTGAATTACGCCCTCGAACTTCTGGTAGTGAAGACCTTTGACAACGAAACTTGGGAAGCTATAAAGTACGTAAGAAATTGTGTGAATTACAAACTTATTTAGATTTGTATATTTTATTCGCATGTTACGGTAATTAATGATAAAACGTACTTTGATCGGAAATAAAAATGTTCATCGTCAGAGAAACAACAAATAACTTTGTGGATATTAAAGAGGACTATGTTTTATTATTATTATTATTATTAGTATTATTATTATTATTATTATTATTATTATTATTATTATTATTATTATTATTATTATTATTATTATTATTATTATTATTATTATTATTATTATTATTATTATTATTATTATTATTATTATTATTATTATTATTATTATTATTATTATTATTATTATTATTATTATTATTATTATTATTATTATTATTATTATTATTATTATTAGTATTATTATTATTATTATTATTATTATAATTATTATTATTATTATTATTATTATTATTATTATTATTATTATTATTATTATTATTATTATTATTATTATTATTATTATTATTATTATTATTAATATTATATTAATTATCACTATTATTATCATAGTCGTTTTGCTTTTTTATTGTACAAGAAATTTACGTAAAGATTTTTCAGCTTGAGTCGTGAAAAATTTGCTCGTAAACGGTGCGTTTCGCATAAATATTAAGATACAGGAGATTTTGCGGTGATCGGCAATATGCGGTAGCTAACGCAGTCGGTTGATGAGAGAAACCGTTCACGTATGTCGTAGCGCCGGTGCGTTTTCTTTTTAAACCAGTGCCCTGTGAAATCACAGCTTTTACGATGAAAGGTTACAATGGGAAACCTTCTCGGAACGCAACCCCAGCTATGCGAGGGCTCACGTTCGACCTCATTTTTCTAAACACTGCTCACGTGGTAGAACGAAGCGTGACGGTGATTTTTATTTTGCACGAGTCTGACGCACCGGCGACAATTTACATATTTCCCATTTCGAGAGTCGCTTGAGCTTTGATTGAGGACAATCAAAATTTTGTTTCAGTACTTTTTAGGACCCCCAAAGGCTCGATGGTTTTTTTTCCCGGAAAACTTCAGTCAATTCCTAAAAAATAAAATAAAGCTTATGAAGCAACATCGAATTTGTTTTTTTTTCCCGTTCCGATGCAATTGCCGGAAGGGCTATTCGAGCTCGTTCGCTCGTCCAGTTCTCGTGTCAATTAACTTGATTGGTACGTTCGAGTACGCGTTCGAAAGAGCATGGGTGGGCACTATGTGTGTAAAAAAAAAAACAGATAAAAAAAGAAAAAAAAACCATCGTGTTCACTCGCCGTCGATATTCCGGCGAGCCAAAAGGCAAGTCCTGGCTTTGTTTCCCTTTCCCGCTTTGATTTGCTTTCAAAAGCTCAGTCGAGAAATTTTTGTCCTCTTCGACAAACCTCTTCAACCGTTTAATCAAAGCATCTCCGGGCTCTCGAGCGACGTCGACCATCCCAACGACTTGACTCGACTCGACTCGGTCGTCGCGCGATTCTTCCCCGACAGCGCGTTCCACCCTTCGTGCCATTTTATCAAACGATTTATTTTTTATATCGTATGAAATAATTCAACGGCGTTACGATCGCTTTTTTTTGGGAACGAACTTTTGCACCATTTGATTGCAAAAAAGTAATTTTTTTTTAACGGCATTAGTCTTGTTTTCGTGAAAAATATTTTGGTTCATTGAGATACGGAATTTCAATTACGTAATTGGATTGAGGCAGTACTTACGCGATGGGAGTTGAGAATTGACGGTGGAATTACCGAAATGGATCGATATCTAATTTTCATATTGACATAGATCCTCTGAGTTAATTAATTATATCGAATTGCGTGGCAGAATGAAAAAAAAAATATATCTGTGATGAATATTGAAATTGCAGATTGGTGGAATTTGATAAATGAAGCGAGCTTTGATCTGCACTCAAATAAATGAGTCACGATGGAAGGGAAAATCATGCATTTAATAAGTAATAAAAATTTGAAGTAATAATTCTCGATTAATGATCAAGAATTGATATTTATTACTGCCAAAAGTCACTCCAATGATTAGGACGTCTTCTTTTTTCGGTTCTCCATTTCATTTATGGTTTTATGAAGCCTTTTTTCCCGACTTCAACCTGTTTTCAATAACGACATTTCCGACTGAATCTTGTCAAAACCATTTTCGTTGTTAATTTCGTTCAGAAAAGATGCGGCTGTCAATATGGAGGGCCAGTTTCTCGTTCGTCAGATCTACGACGACGAGATCACATACAACATCATTGCGGCCGCCGTGAAGCGTCTGAGTAAGTAATCATCAAAATTCATTACATCCCGCGGATAACCAATAAAAAAAAATTGATAACAAAAACTACATCACGAAGATATTCTTTCAAATTAACGTTTTTTTTAACTCCGATTCTAGATATTCCGGCGAATGAAATATTGGAGCTGTTCGGAAAAATGTTTTTCGAATTCTGTCAGGATTCCGGATACGACAAAATTCTCGAAGTTCTGGGAGCAACACCGAGAGACTTTTTACAGGTAGGAAAACGCGTGCAACATTTTTTCTCCAAGAACCACCCTTATGCAGATAAATCGTCCATAATACAAGGTAGAAGCTATTCACAACTTCTCCACCAGCGGGCAACGCGAATTCGTATTAATCCGGGGATGATATTTCGCGTCGAATTTCTCGGGGTCGCGTATCGAACCGAGTTCAGACTGTTACGGATAATTTGCTCGGGATACGAGCTACTTTGGTCTGTAACACCATTACCGGCGACGAGACCGAACGAAAGCGGTAGCGCGCGAATATATATATACAAGCTTACCGACGCGGGGGCGTCGCGTCCAACGTAATCACTTTGAAACCCCCGAGAGCGCATTTACGGTTAAGGTGTGCTCTCTCGCCTCCCACAACGGGTCCCCGATGGGGAGTCGCGCGAGCCCCGTAGCCATCTACACACCCCGCCAACCGAGAATATCCAACGAGACCAATTTCAACCTCTTTCCCATAAGTACATACTCGCATAAACACCGACTGCGACTACTTAATTTGTTTACACGTTTCAACGCCTCCTCCTCCTTCCCACCCTTGCTCTGTTCAACGCGAGAACGGGACGATCTAATTACCGCAGTTGTATGATATTGCGTGGAATAGAAAAAGAACTTTTTTTTTTAGATATATTTTTTGTTCCATTTATGGGATTATTATTCGATTTCGGTTCGAGCTGCATGGAAAAGCGGGCGGCGATTCGATAACGAGATATCCGGGAAGTCTGAGGACTGCGGAGAAGGGGGGGGGGGGTGCGGGGGAAGGATAATTGTGGCTTTCATAGATCTCAGAATCGAGAAGACATCGATGCAGCTCCGAATTGAATTTCCTTTTTCGATTCCGACATTCTATTTTAGTCCGACGAATGAATCAAATACGATTTGTGCGGGATTGGATCATTTGTTACGTCGTCGAGGAATATTATGTAAATTATAATTGAACGAGGAATTGCGATTTCGGATTTGAATGAAGTTAGCTTTTTTTTAAGTTTAGCTTTTATTCCGGGAGCTGGATAATTATGGGAGAAGACTTGTGCAATCAGCCTAATTTGCGTGTCTAGATTGTCCGGTGGACAGAATAATTATACACACTCGGAAGAAAAAAGATGGCGTTTTTTTTGCACTGGAAATTCATTGATTGCAATTTTATTGTATCAAAATAATAAAAATGATCAAATTAATTGATATAAAATGATTCATCGAAGGTTCAGACAAATCTGGGATTTCGTTTCTTCGTTCATGAATGACTTTCAATTTATTGCAGAATTTGGATGCTCTTCACGATCATTTGGGAACGCTGTATCCGGGAATGAGGGCCCCATCGTTCCGTTGTACCGAGAGGCCGGAGGACGGAGCTCTCGTATTGCACTATTATTCCGATCGTCCTGGTCTGGAGCACATCGTCATTGGAATCGTAAAAGTAATTTTTCCATTTTCGAAAAAAATTCTTTTGCCACCTAATATCACCACCTATAAAAAAGTAATTCATCGAATTTGATTTGGTCTCAGACCGTAGCTAAGAAGCTTCATGGCACTGACGTGGATATGCAAATACTGAAAACGAAGAACGAGTGCGATCACGTACAATTTCTCATAACTGACACATCAGCTCCGGGAGTGACGACGAAACCGATGATCGCTGATCTTGAAACACTATCCGTTGGTGAGTCAATTACGGTGCCATTAAATTAAATAATATTCGACTGGCCCGTGATAAAAAAAATTATCCACTGGATTAAAAAACGTGAACTTGACAAAAAAAAAAGAGATACTTCATGTTTCAGCTCTGTATCTTGATATTAAGGGATGCGGGTAAATTTTTTTATCTCTTGATAAAATATTGATGTAGCCTTCTACGAACTTTACGGTTGTTGCTGCAGTATGATTGACAATTTTCAATCCTTCAACAACGTTCAGACGCTTTTGAAGATTGTCGTTCAGAGTCTAAGTTGTAGAATCTTTTTGCCGGAAGTCAATATTAATTCCGAGCCTCTCGAAAAAATGAAGTGACTTTGGACGAATAAAATAGTGTATTTCTTTATCATGCAGCTGTTCAATGTCTTTTGAATGGAATAAAGAAATTCAATCTTCATAAAATCCCTTAAAATCAAAATTTTTTATTGAATAAACATGGTATTGAAAAAAATCCACTGTTGTGCTGAAGAAAAATAATTTGTTTTTTTCCTCAATTAAATTTACAGAACCGAAAGTAAGTCCAGCCACGTTTTGCCGAGTATTCCCGTTTCACTTGATGTTCAATCGTGATCTGGTGATAGTACAAACAGGCTGTACGATAACCCGAGTCATACCTCAAGTCAACAGCGGCGTCTGTAAATTGAGCGACATTCTTCTGACGGTAAGTAAAACAAAAAAAAAAGAATTCTTTTTCTAGCCAATAATACGAATAATCTATAATACACAATAATGATTTCAAAAATAAAATTATTCACGGTGACAAAAAATAACACGACAGTGAAAAATTGGATCTTTAATTGATTCTTTATCAACCCTTACCTAATTCATAAAAAATGTATTTCAAAAAATCTTCCAAGCACAGTGGTATTATTTTACTCGATACAAATTCTTTTTTTTTTTCAACGTCAATGCTTTCTCCACCCATCTGCGAAAACCAATCATATTTTTCTAATTTCTACTGACTTTGCCACCCCTACGAGCATCAAGAGCGAAACGAAATTCTTCGGTCAGACGATATTTTATCACACGCGTATCGTCCGTCGATTAAATCCAGCCCGTGCCACTCATATTTTCCCAGAAAGAAAATCCCACCCCGGAAGTCGTGAGAGGGTGATGAGCGAGGGGTGGGTGTGGATTAGGAGTCGCGCGATTGCACACCAACCCACTCGCCGTTCCGTTCAAACGAGGTTGAGTTATCGCTTCGAGCGTGAAAGTAATCGCGGTGAATCCGCTTTCGCCTTAACCGCACATTAGGCGATAACCGTGGCATAAGGCTTGAAAATAAAAAAAAACCTATATCTCTATTCATATATATATATACATATACTTCACTGAGGTATATACATATATAACAAAGTGGGGGAAGTACACAAAAGACGCGACCGAAGGGTGAACGCCGATGAAAGTAGAGCTTCGAGCTTCGTCGATAAGAGTCGGGTGTGAAAGCTCGTGCAGCTTCCTCGACCGTCGCGGATCGACCATGTCTCGAAAATGGGGGGGGGAAAAGGGTCTTTCGCGCGGGCGATACGAGGGTTGAAGCATCGGAGGCTCCATCAAATGTTTCGAGGATAACATTCGTACCTCATATCTAGACGAAAAAAATGAAAGAAAACGACGGGTCACGTATTCGGACCCGTAATAATTCACTCGTCATCGCAGGTAGAGATGTAAACTTGTTTTTACCCCTCGCACGGTCCATTATCATCCCCCTGTCTTCAACTTCGTGCGGCTGAATAGGATGTACCACATTCGAGTGCGAGGGGAAATCTCGCGTGACGATGATAATTCTTTTTTGGCTTATATTTATTTTTTTTCGTTCTTCTTTGTAAATATGGGATTTGAAAAAAAATGATAAAGTGATGGTGGATGATTTTTTTTTCTTTGCAGGTAAGACCGCATTTGGAACTGACTTTCGAGAACATATTGTCGCACATAAACACCGTTTATGTGTTGAAGACGAAAAAGGGGGTAATGCGGGTAGAAGCCTCCGAGGAATTTTCGAATCTGCGTCTTAAGGTTCGTTAGCAGCGGTCGGCCTTGATAGTAAAATTTTTATTTCGTCGAACGATGCTTGAATATTCATGTTTTGTGGATTTAATCGTTTTATTATTTTTATTTAAAAGGAAACATTTTATTGCAGGGTCAGATGTTGTATATACCGGAATCCGACATTGTGATCTTTTTGTGTTATCCCAGTGTGATGAATCTCGACGATTTGACGAGGTAACGCGCCACCGGCAATTTTATTTTATAATTTATAATTTTATTGAAAAACTCAACCGGAAAAAAATATAAAAAAATAATAAAATACTTGAAGTTAATTTAACACATAAAAATAAATGATGAATCGAATTTAATCGAAAATTTAGAAGTGAATAATGAACCAGATTTTATTATGAATTTTTTAATGTGTTTTGCTTGGAATTCTATTATTTACAAAAATTATTTCTATTTTCTTCACAGAAAATAATTCTCCTTTTTCTTCCATTAGTAGTATTCTAGTTTATTGAATTTTCCAGTCCTAAGATCGATGTCAACACTGAATTTAAAAACATGCACTCGAAATAGGATTTTCGAAAATGTCGATACTAATTAAAGTGTTGAAAATAGGATCGTGGAATTTTATCGTTTTCGTTTCATTTCCCAGACGAGGATTGTACTTGAGTGACGTACCTCTGCACGATGCAACGAGGGACCTCGTTCTCATGTCCGAACAATTCGAGGCGGATTACAAGCTAACGAGAAATTTGGAGCTCTTGACGGACAAATTGCAGCAGACGTATCGGGAGCTCGATGGCGAGAAGCAAAAAACCGACAGGTAATGAGTAATAAATATGGAAGTGGGTTTGCAAGGAGGGACGGAAAATGGTGGACGAACCGAAAAGAGAGAGAGAGACAAAGAGAGAGAGAGAGAGAGAGAGAGAGAGAGAGAGAGAGAAGGGAAGAGAAAAATACCTCAGTCGCAGGAAGTTTTGATCAAGCTGGTCTGATCGAGTTTATTTGAAACCTGATTTAATATGCCAAACCTAGTCGCTAGAACGGAAAGACCTCGAGCATCTCTCGACGCTCCCTTATTTTTCTCCCTCCCGGCTCGTCACCACTATAGACATATCTACGGACACACAATGAAGCTGGTTGACCCGTGCGACGTCGGGTAATCCGGGTCACTAGACCATAATAGTCAACTCATTAAAAAAAAAAAAAATAAACGAATAACCTAAATAAATAAATAAATAAAGGAAAATAAAACATAGATTTGAAAAACCTAGAAAGTCTACTTCCGCATGGATTTCGCCGAGTCGAATCAAAATGTATCTTAAAATTTCTTTCGTAACCTTTCGATACAGAATTGTCTATGGAACACCGTTTTAATCGAAATTTCTATTTTTGATGAACAATCCACAGCAAAAAAACTAACCCAATCAACTTCCGCATGAATTTGTCGAGTCCAAATCCAAATTTTTCTTCAAATTTTTTCCTGCAATCTTTCGATACCGAATCCTCCATTTAAAAAAACAGTTTCAATCACTATTTTAATTTTCCATTCTTGATGAAAAATCGCAGCTAATCCGGAATCGAAACTTTCGCCCATGCACCGCTAACGCACTAGTTTCAACGCTCCAAACAATTTGAATCTTTTTTTTTTCACGAACCGTAGAATTATCCACGTTGCCGCAACGAAATTCTTGTACGCGTAACTTGCGACCGCGGTGATCGGCTTCACCGGGTGAAAGTCTTTCGTACCAAGTACCTTCACATCTATACAAATACATATACATGCACATATATTTTTTTTTTCTGTATCGCTCTGCGTCCCTTGTAAGGCGCGTGCACCTGTAAATCGGCTACCGATCGAAGGCTCAGCCTCGCGGAACGAACTTGCCATGCCGACGACGATGCCGGAGATCTATCTAGCGACTTTCGTGCGTAACGATTCGAGCCGACGCCCGCTCGTCTCTTCCGTCATCGGCTTCGACAGCCGACAACCGGATCAAACAACGACGTTTTTTTTATTGTTTTTCTTTTTTTTTTTTCGTTGTCAACAGATTGCTGTACTCGGTGCTACCGATATCCGTGGCGAGCGAGCTCCGTCACTCCAGACCCGTGCCAGCCAAGAAATACGATTGTGTGACGTTGTTGTTCTCCGGTATCGTCGGATTCGGAGCTTATTGCGCCGCCCATACGGACTCGAGCGGTGCAATGAAAATCGTCAACATGCTCAATCAGCTTTACATCGCATTCGACGTTCTAACCGATCCCAAGAAAAATCCAAACGTCTACAAGGTACGAAATAGACGAAATGTTTTTTATGGGTCATTTTTGAAAATTTATTTTTAATTATTTACTCGTTGTTTTTTATTTGATGGTTTTAAATGCGCGATTATGAAATTTGGCTCTTTTGAGTGATGCGTATGAGCTTGAATTTATTATTATTCAACGATCAGTCGATTTAAAAATAAATTAAAGCTGATGAAATACATTATTAGTGTTGAAAAAGTAATGATTACGTTATGGGATTATTATTGGATTATTATTACGATTGAAATTATTTTTCATTTATATTATTGGTCAAATGGGGTCCATTGAACCTCACCATTTTTCTTTGTGTCTCATTTTTTTATTCTCCAATCGTTCAACTTTCGAAAAAGCATCGAAACTTGATTTCCATATAAATTCAAATTTCGATCAATAAAATTCTAGTGAAATAATGACTAAAAATTTCGTAAGAAAGCATTTTATTTCGTAATTTTGATTGTTAGCATTTAATCGACACAGTTGTTACTAGCGCTTACTCTCAAGTTCAGTAGTGCTTTTCAGAGAAGCTTGCATGTGGAATATTAATTCGGCTTTTCGACTATATTCGACTGATGCATTAATCATCGTACAACGAGCGCCGTATATATGGTATATATATAGATGTATGCATGAATATGTATTTGTACATATATCAAAATATCGTATAACTAATGCGTAGGTGGAAACTGTTGGTGACAAATACATGGCCGTGAGTGGATTGCCCGAGCCGTGTCAGAGCCACGCGCGTTGCATAGCACGTTTGGCCCTCGACATGATGGATCTCGCTGCTGACGAGGTTCAGATTGATGGTGATCCTGTGGTAAGTCAGCCACCCAGCGCTCGACACTGGTTTAAGTAATATCCAACCGACAATCGCGTTTCTTGATGTTCCATCAAAATACCTTCAATTTCTGGACCCACGAGATTGAACATAGTCGAATTATTTATTCATAATCATCAAAATTCAATAAATAGATCATCGATCAATCTAATCACACTCTTATATCATTTCTTGAATTATGTTAAAACAATTCTAATCATTAAAAAAAATGTCTTCCGTATATGTCGCATCTGGATTCAAAATATTAACGATAGTCCAGTAATTTATTTATGATAATCAACGTTTAAGGGATCAGTTATTGCTTTATGGAGTTACAATTTTTTCTCATTCATGAAATTATATTTAAAAAAATGATAATAATTTGAAAAAAATGTTTTTGTTTTATACATTGAGAATTTTGTTGTTTGGAGATGCTGATGAATGATAATGAAATACGATTTTGTCAACAGAAAATCACTATAGGCATTCACAGTGGTGAGGTGGTGACCGGGGTGATCGGACATCGTATGCCGCGCTACTGTCTCTTCGGTAACACCGTAAATCTCACGAGCCGAACGGAAACCACCGGCGAACCTGGCAAGATAAATGTTTCCGAGGATGCTTACAGGTAAATCGATAATTCAATCATCCAACCCTCGGCTTCAAATCCATTCATTTTCTCACGCCGTTTATGCATTTTCCGACCGAAAATATTTTTCAGATCGCCTTAAAATCTCAAAATTGTTAATTTATGATTTCCCAATTTACGCGCTTGCGACAATCTTTTTTTTTCATGTGGGAAAATAAATAAGAAGTGGCATTTATTTAAATCTGCCGTTGAAATTTTCGAGCTGTAAATTTTGATCGATGATTTGTGCGAGGAATAACAGTAGCGGAGAAACGACGCGATTAGAATGTTTTATTACGATCGAATTGTGTGCGAGACGATTTGTTTAGGTATAAAATCAATGTGCCACGTGAAAACTTGTCACGGTGAAAGGCATCGGGCGAATATGTCGAAAGAGAGTTATATTGCCAAGTTTCAACGTGAAACAACTTCGTCAGCGTAATCCACGAACGGTTTTAACCGACTATTATGAACGTAGTTGGAGTGGTAGCCATTCACGTAACACCGCGTTACACCGAATAACGGAGTAAAAGTAAATTGGCCATACAGTTCGTTTTTTCGATATACGTATATTTGTATACATATACATGATATATACGTATGTAGGTACGGATATTGATAATGGTAATTTATTCCATCGGTCAGTAACGTTCTCCGCACCCTCGAAAACTTTCCCCCGTCGTAAATAGACTCAACGGAACAACGCTCGGCGAAGCTGCGAACTATTCCATACGCGTGATTATACTCAAAAAATTAGAATAAAAAAATTTGAATAAAAAGAAAAAACATCTTCGCCCAAGTTCCGCATCTATTGGCGTTGCAGCTGATACATTACAATTATGAAAGAAATTTTAATGGACGCGAGCGAGTAATTTTGTAAGATCACAGTCGATTTCTCATGAGCAAATTTGACTATAACAGAATTTTTTAATTCATTAATTCCGCAAATGATCAATAATTTCTTCATTTGCTAATTTTTTCTAAAGTTTAATTCACGAATTATAAAACTTCTATAAACCTCAATTTCATTTCCGTCATTTTAAGTCAATTTTAATTATATTTCTATCAAAGTTTTTAATTAATTCAATTCATGATTTATAAAAATCGTCTTCGTCGATGTATTAATGCTAGTCGTACCGAAGATCAAGATAATCTTTTAGTGATTCGGGTATCTGTAGGGTCCGAATACCGTGAGGAAGTGCCCAATTGTCGAACAGACTCTCGCGAATTCGACATCTGCACAAATGACGAAGTTCGGGCGGGCTCAAACCACTGCGATCCGCCGGCACGAGTCTTCGATCCACCAAATTCGGGTATTGTTCGTGCAACGGAACGCTCATCACGCCGCATTGTTCGGCAATGTGCGGAGGGGTTTTCACACAAACGTTCGGAACCGTTCGCAAAAGCAATCTCAGACAAATCAAAAGTTGCGACGGAATTTCCGTCGATCGTTCCGGCTCGCAACGATTCCATTCGAATTCGTTCAATCGATTCAACAATATTTCCATCGGCGACGGGGTTTGATTGTCGTATTCCGACGATGCACCGTAACGCAACAACACGAGAAGAATATCAGGCGAACCGTTTTGTATCGCAACTCGCAATGGCAAAACTTGACCGTAAGATTCCATGGGAACGTCGATGAAACGACGTTTCTTGAAATCCGAAGTTTCGCACGTGTATTGCAATCGAGCGGCGACCGCGTGATCCATGAAATAAATCAGTGCCTTGATGTTTTCGTCGCGATCGTCGAAATCGCTCTTCCAACCGGACAAAAAATGCGTAACTCGAGTGCCGAATATAGCACCGACGAATATGCGTTCGAAAGTTTTTTCGCAGTAATAAATGTCGTTGAGCAAGCGGGTGACGATCTCGTTGTTCGATAAATTCCAATCGTAACACAATTTTGCGGCTACGTAGAGTACGTTGTGGAATTTTCCGAGCAAACAGACGGAACCGTTGTCGGACATGGAGATGTTGTGGAAACGCAGTGCCGATTGCACTATTCGCTCGCAAACGTCGTCCCGTGCGATGTCTTCGGCTGATACGGGATTAAACGATTGGTTTGTTAGCGTTGATCGAGCAATTTTTTTGATCAAAATAGAAATTGATTATTTATATTGTGTTTTTTTTCGATTAGTTAGCTGTTTTTTTCAAATTAGTTTCGATAGAAAAATTTGTTATCCGATATTTTGACATCGGCAGAGGTTTGGATAAAAAGTTATTGAACTCTTTTGAAGCAATTATCCTCTGAAATTTCATTTGGAGCTCGACAAAAGGAAGTTTTTTTCAAATTCGAGTGACTTCCAAATTTAGTATCGATAAGAGAAATTAATTAATCAATTACAGTATTATCCTTTTTTTAAATTCAAAGTCAGATTTTATTATTATTCGAGTAATTTATTGATACATACAATAGTCATAATAATATATTAGTAATTCTTCCGATTTGACAGACTCAAAATTCGAGGAATAATCCAGCAAAAGAATCCTCAACAGATGCAGTTGTTTAATATTTTAAAAATATTTTTAAATTCGTGCCAACGATGATGGAATCGAAGAGCGCGGCTAATTCCGATAAATGCATCATCTGTTTTACCTTCGGCACAACTGTTTATGACGTCCGTAAAGTATTTGACCAATTGACGACGTTTGTGACGCGATGCCAAACAATTACGCTGCAATTCGGCGAAAAATTTGTCAAAGTAACAATCTATCACCACTTCCATCGTTTTGTTTTTCGTTTATATTCGTTTCCCGATTGAAACACTTTTTTCACGTACAAAATAATGATAAAATCTGTACGAAATATTGTGCTCAACGTCACGCTCGTCCGACGAATGAATTTGAAAAGAACAAAACTAAATCAAAAAAATTAAAAGAAACAAAAACAAATGACGGACGACGAGATCCGGAAGAACTTCGCACTTTTGCGCTATTCAACGACGAATGAATGGTCGAGCGGGACGAGAAACAGCAATCGATGGTATAGAAACGTCGGGGACTAATTTGATTAGTCGTTAAGTACGAGGGTATCTCTAAGGCTTCGCTGACTTGGCTTAACTTTTTTTTTTACTACACAGCTCGTGTAACTTTCTACCGCGTTAACCCTTCAATGTTGAGAGGGTTGCAAGTCCCGCCTAAGCTCATTGCGATATCTAATTCGAGCAACGTGATGGGCAATCATGTTACCACTGTTTCGGATAATTATTATAATCGAAATCGTAATCGTGTTCGTTCGCATGAAAAAATCGCTCGGGACGAGGAACTGTTTTTAGATTCATACCTCAACCTTCTAGAAAAACGAATGTTTATTTTGACCTCCGATAAAATCTTCATGAATTTAATTGATCATTTTTAATCAATCGATGACATTGAATTTCTTACATCTGATACAGTTATTTCATCCCCGGTTGGGCATTCACAAATGATAAATTATTACTTCGATTGATTAATTATCATCAAATTCTCTAGAATATAATTTGAACAACCCAAACCAATTTTTCTAAAATAATTGTATTAACTAATTCAACCAAGCAAATCAAAAAACCTATGACATCCTCATAAATCATAACTTTGTTCAATCGACTGCCATCTAAGCCTTCAATTAGCACTAAAACCCCTAGAATTACAATTAAAAATATTAAAATTAATTTTTTCAAATGATTCCATTAAAATAATTTAATTGAAGAAATTGAAAAAGTTATTCCACCTTCGTTCCACAATTGCGCATGATAAATTATAACTCACTTTTATCTATAACTCAGAATCGCTGATAAATGAATTTCTATCACAGAACCAAATGAAACTTCAACCAAAAAAAAATGTTTTTAGGTATCTCTGTATGCCGGAGAACCAGGATCCGCAGTTTCTGTTGGAATATCGGGGACCCGTCACGATGAAAGGAAAATCCGAACCCATGAACGTGTGGTTCCTATCCAGAGAACGCGAGTTACCTTCGTAAGCCCCGAAGAGTACCAACAGTCGTTCGGTCCCATACGTCGAAGACCACCGGGACCTTCGCCCCCACCGTAAATCCGGCCACGATAACGAGGATGCCCCGTTACCGACACGACGAAACTTTCACAATAGCAATAAAGTTCGAAATCTGTATGGGATAAGTTCAGTAACGCTGTAACACGAATCAATAAAATTTATGTACAATCACGATAACACCCGTAAAAAAAATGGTTCGAAAATTGAAAAAGAAAATAATTAAATTAGGAACAACACTAATTGCGCAACGGTTGATGGAAATCTTGCTAACGGTTCGTCTTCACAAATTCCCGCCAGAGGTCCATTTTTCTCGATGTAATGTTATCGCACGTAGGATAAGCAAATTTTTTAAATCGCCACATGGAAATTGTCGAAGAAACAAAAATTATTGAAACATGAAAATATATAAAGAAAAGTTTGAACCAGCGACGAGTTAATTCCCAAGTAAATTACTAAACAACGTCTTCGATAGATCTTTTTGTTGATCTCAAGCGAGCTTATAGATTCGATTAATCGCGGTGCGAATGATCGAGTGGTGATTAAAATGTGTAATAAAATTATTGCATCAAAAATTTGTCCGGCTCACCAAAAGGTTATCTACGGAAAAAAAAAAAGAAAATGGAAATACGAATGGACGTCGTGGATGTGGAAATGAGGTAACGCAATATGAAAATAGACGGTAAGAGCAATATAAACCGGACGCCCGATGGAATGTGTGCGAGTGAATGGACGTGCGGGAGGGTACACAAACGAAACCTGTTCTAGTCCTTGGTTCTTAAGGCGTGGGCTCACACACGAGCACCGCCATATGCACGTTCGCAAGGTCGGCGTTAACGAAGGACGAGCAACAGATGGCCCCGACCAATGCAGCTGCGAAAGACCGAGGATTTTTAATTTTTTTTGTTTTATACACAATTTCGAGACAAAAAATAAATGTAAAGATCGATGTATAGATGTGTAGATATGGATAGCTTGTCCCCGAAAAAAGGAGTAGCAACTAAAGCTAAAATTCGTTTTCAGTCATTTCTATATTAATAAAATGATCTTTATTCATATTATTATTAATAACGAACGCTTTTAGTAATTTCTCTATCAATAAGAAATTCAATAAGATTCCTTAAAGCCGGAAAAATGTGAGAAATTTTTTTCTCCTCCAATCTACTACTAATTAGACAGGCGTCCGGCTGGACGGCGGTGAGGGAGGGGTGTAGCATTAGTAAAAAAAAAAAAAGGAGCAAAGACCAAAACAATAATTCGCTTTCAGTAACTCCTCTATAAATATCTCGATTACTTTTCTATTCCTAAATAACGCAACAAAATGTGCGAGTTTATTAAAAATTTGTTAATTACCAATTAGAACGGTGCGTAGGGCTGTCACAGCCTTAATTGACCGCATCGGGTATAGACCGCAAGTCTTGAGTAAAGCTTTTTTTCTTTTTTCCCGAACTGCGGAATTCTCTGCAGTCGCTGGATATCCATGCTCCGATCGATATTTGCAATTATATGGAAGCTGCGGCGGCCCCTCATCCTCGACGCTATAACGTTTAACGGCGCGAGTGCATCCCGCGCGCTCGATGCATTTACGTTATGAACGTCGTGCAGTCCGGGAGCGGCGGAGACGAGGCTGCCGTCGAGGAGCGTATAGCTGCGTGAAGGAATGCATAAACCGCCACTTATAACTGTCCAACGGGCAGTGGGGTACGGGCTCAGTTATAGGTCACTGGATTATACATATTTTTCATACAGTCCATTGGCCGTTGCAACTTCGAGATGCTCCAATGAACTCCGCTTCATACGACGATGCAAAAAGTACGTACATACGCACGAACAACGATTGACCTTTCTAATTCTTCCTCACGCACGAAATTTGAACGACAAATTGGATTTAAAAATGTTGAAAAATAATAATAATTAATATACTGTTATTATTATTTTAACGATAGATCAGATAATTGAAATAAACGGAATTGAATCAAATTGATAGCCTTGAAAAAAAGAACGTATTATTCCACCTTGTTTCTGTTTATAATTATTATCATTAATAATAACAATAATAATAATGATAATAATAATATTGTTATAATATTATAATATTAATAGTAATATAATATAATATATCACACGGAAATAACCTAAATAATATTATTATTATTATTATTATTATTATTATATTAATATAATATAATTTATATATGTATAAATATTATATATTTTATTATATATATTATATTAATGTTATTATCAATAATAATAATAATTATTGTTATTGTTATGAATAGAAACAAGGGGAAAAATGCCTACTCTTTTCGAAGGCTATCAGTTTAATTCGTTTTCGTTTACATTAATTCTGTAAGTATTTACTAGACAGAAAATTTCCATTCCCGTACAGCTAAGCCCAAAGACTTTGTGTGCAACACACCAATTTATCGTTCAAACGAAAAATTTTCGAAATTCCTGTCGTACTCCACCCTACAACCAAACAAAAAAAAACCATCGTCATGCTCCGTAACTTTTCCACGTCGAACCTGTGTATAATATCCGTGGACGATCGTTACAATCGGCTTACACGCTCGATGACGCATAACGACCATAATCGGTTGGCCAATACGAAACATTCGCAAAGTCGTAAAAATTACAAACGTCGCAAACGTTTCTCATCACAAATCATCGTATCGCCAGACGCAAATTCCCACGCGACGTTCGATCAACCGATGAGAAACGTGCGGACCCAACGGCGCGAAGATGTCTCTCGTGTATCGTCGACGATGCCGAAAGGATATTTGATATCATGAGATCGGTATTCGCTCGGTCGAGAGAGGTGGGGTTAAGACGGAGAAGCGACGAAGATGAGAGGATCTGCGCTTCCGCGTCGTCCATTCACCGACGGTGCTGACGGGACCCGGTACCGAGAGGCCCCCGAGATCTTCGCGTTTCTCGCCGTCGGGTCTGCCACGTCGAGAACGGGCCCAGCTGTGGCACTTGCGGGCCGCGTTGAGAACGTCGAGAGGCGGATCGGTAAAATTTTCGGCAGGTGTACGCGCTCGAACGACGTTGAGACGGACGATCGCTGGACCGAGATGCAAGGCGGGACCATCGATCCCATCGGTTAAAACGGCACGAGGAATTTTCTCGGAGCGTGTAACTCACGCGTGAAAGTGCATACAGGGGCAGGAGAAGGGGAGAGAGAGGGGGGTTGGTATTTGAAGTTCCGGGAGAGGTCGAGAGGATAGATTGTCTTAAATGAAATCAAAACGAATTTCACCTTTTTGACGTGTAATAAATGGCTGAATTATTCGCATCCAATGTTCGGTAATTTCAGCCTATCACAGAAAACCTTCGGATTCCATAAGACGACGTCGTGGTTTCGTCTTCGTATGCGGCATTTCACGCCAAACGTCCGAATTTATCTCGCACCACAATTTCCTCTACGTTCGTTCTCTCGCTCCGGTAATGATTATTGCTGCACGCAGAAGTACAGAAGCAAATCTACCACAAATCCATTCGAGTAGAACGCCATAGGATAATTTTTCTAAAGTCACAAACATACATATCATTTGACAAAAAAGACGATCTATTAGACACGAATTAGCCCATATGTATACACGCGTATATCGCAACCTGTTGCCGCTGTTAGCCCCGTGTGTATCGCCGAGAGAACCGCTGTTGCCGGTGCATCTACTGTAATCTCGTTGCTGACGGTGGTGAACGGTATGGGGAACAGGTATTTAAATGTGCGAGAGAAACCGGATAGTCGCGTTCTACGTGGCTCGCAAGAGGACGCCACTGCACCAACGACCTCGAGGTCCTGGTGAACGCTCAGCATCGCGGTTGTTGCGCGCGTGTGTTGTCGTACACCGATGTTGTGCATGCACAGCATCTTGCTCGCACCGACCAGGGCCGGTTGGGCTCTTCTTCCTCTCTCCGGACAACCATGGGGCTGCCTTGGCTCGCCCGCCACACACAAGACCCATATAATGTGCCCCACCGCCAACTGCCAACCAGCCGGCCACCAGAACCAAAGTCTTCGTTGAGTCCCACTCTCTTCATCTTCTCCCACTTTGTTATACGTCTTTCCCGGTCGTTCCCGGCTCTGGGAGGCCCAACGTCTCGCGAGCGGCGCGCGCACGGTCCCAGAAGCCTCAGCAGCATCGCCACCGTCGTCGTCTTCGTCGTCGTCACGCTCAGAGCCCCACCTCCCCCCCTTTTTGCTCCAACGTCAGACCCACGAGAGCCGGAGGAGCCGAGTGCTGCCTCGAACAGCCGTGTGCGAACGAGTGTCCACACCGCACTCTCGGTACAGTTAACGCTGGCTCGTGCTGAGAAACGAACCAAGTGCCAGTCAAACGTCGACCGAACGAGTATCGATAGCCGTATTGCGCGCACGATAAAAATCATCAAGCCTCGACCTCGTGGCCTAACTGCACGCGGTGTTTATTTCGTTAGATACATAATAGATTATGATAATTGACCTTTTCAATAGTAATAACGATATCAATAGGAATCTAATAAATTGTAGACAGTGTGCATTTTTGTTTAATTCCGCCAGTGCGAAGTGTGATAACCGTTGATTGTTTCGTGGCATCGTGACGTATAACACGACACCCAGCAGGTGCTTCCAGAGAGAATTCATCGTGTGACGATACATCGGTACAGTGCACGGAGCGACCCACCACGACAGAGAGAGAGTGTGTGTGTGAGAGAGCGAGCGAGATAACACAAGTTCACGAGTCCTCTCTCCTGCCGTTGCTGCTCCGTATCCCACCTTAATCGGGTGTTGGTGCCACGACGGTCCAGGACACTTGGAAGACCGGTTCCAGGATTGTCGGGAGTAGAGCGCAGACTCGAGCAATCCACGTACGATCTACAAAAAAAACGGTGCAGTCCCTACGAATCGAAAGAGCATCGACGTATATACCGGCTTGCGATCCAATCAGGTTTCTCACGCGATATTTCCAAATATTCTCGAACCAACGTCGTTCGTTGTTCCAAGGTTAACCGGAATTCGCAGAACTAAAAAAAAACAAACCAAAACCTCGATCCATACAAGAGGATTCAATTTTATGCTGATTGCAGAGAACATTTATTTTCCCTCATCTCCGGGACGATTCGAGCCTGCGGTCCATTCGCGTACGGGTTGCGGGGAGGGAAAAATTCCAATCATCTCCGTTATCGCGACGTTCGCGCGTTTCGGTGACATTCCGCGTTGCGTGAGGCCTCGCGGAATTCGAGAGGCACCGCCCCCGGCACCGAAGAGAAACTCCGAAGAAACTCCGGTGAATCGTAGAATAACGTAGGAAACAAACGTGCGCACGTATACGAGTGGGTTCACGTTCGTGGCTCACACGTACGGGGAGACACACTTTCGCGAGAAGTAAAGAGATCTTCTCGGTTATGTTTCTAAGTCCGGTTGGCGCGGTTGGGTTAATTAGAGGCACGTAGACAACAACAAGACGGTACGTAGTGCTGAGTAACACACCCGACCGGCGTAAACGATAGCCGTACGTGATTCCGTCGAACGACAGAGAGATAACGAGAAAAGAGAGTGCACGTTTTGTCCAGGGATCTTATCTAGCGGATAATAGTGTCCACTTGGATAGAGATAAACTCGAGAGATAACATTGTTCACGAGCGGAGGATTATCCCCGATTTCGATTTATAACCACCTGCCAACGATTCAACGTTCAATTCGGTTTTCACTTGTTCTCTCCATTCGCGTTGTTGTTTTTCGTCTCGCTCCGAGGCTATTAAAAATACGTCAGCGTCGAAGCGTCGGCGATAAAACAACGGTCACCAGCGGCGAGTGATAGTCGAGCGTATCGAGCGCGGCGAAGCAACCAAGTGTGGAGCTTCGGTGGTTATATCGCGATAGTCGCGGTATCGAATTATCCGAGACACTCCGGGAATGTACTTGCGAAAGTTGCGCGGGCGCGTTTATCAGGAAATGCTCGGAGGAACGGAGTGAGCTGGACAATCGTCGACGACCGAAGCGAGCATTGAACTGATAACGCGAGTCGGTGAGTCCGTTTGTGGAGTCGAGTGAAGACCGCGAATGAGTGGGCATCGAAGAGACGTATAGATGCTATCGGCGTGACAATAGCGGAAGTAGTAGAAGACGACGAAGAAGAAGAAACGAAGATGGAAGAGGTTAGCACGATAATACGACCGTCTCTGCCGGGTAGGAGTTTGATAATCAACAGCGTCGGTGCCGTTCGAGAGTCTCAGCAGCAGCAGCTGCAGCAGCAGCAGCAGACGACTACGACTAGCAGAGACGTTCTCGTAGTCCAAGCAGGATCAACGGATAGCGGTGTCGTAGAGACTACCGGAGGTCTGCGTCAGACTGTGTCGATCCTGGGCATTGCCCCCACTTCGGCACAGCCTCCCTCGGAGACCGCTGGAGCAACGGTATTCGTTGGTGCCGGTGGGACTCCGGCCAAGAGCATCGGAAATTCACCGGCAACCTGGAGGCGAACGACGATCTCGGAAGTGCAACCGGTGAACGGCTACGGGACGAAACACCAGCAGGATTCGCCAGTCCTCGATCAGCGTCACCACCAGCAACAGCAACATCAGACGTCACTGCAGTCGCAACAATCCGCGCATCACGTAGTCAAAATCCGGATAAACCCGGAAGTCGATACCGGTCGCGTCATATCAACGGTTCGTTTGACCGCGGATCAGGACAGTCCGACGAGCGTTGTTGGTCGTCACTCGTCATCGGCCAGATTAGTATTCGACGATAACGGAACGATCGCGGAAAACGATACATCGACGAACGAACGGTTACGAACGAAACGCGACGATGTCGAGAGAGTGAGCGCGCGGAATATCGCGAACAAACGTGCCAGTGGAATCGACAGCTGCGTTCGCATAAGTGTGGGAAACGGCGACGCTGAAACCGTCAACAATCAACATAACAATTGTCAAACCCAAACGATTCAGACCCCGAACAATCGATATTCGCAACGCGACGAGATGGTTCAGCAAAGATCGTCGACCGACAGCGTTAACGCAACATCGCTCAATCGTACTAACGCTTGTTTCTATTACGGATCGTTTCAGAGTCCAATTGGCACGATGGTAATGTCGAGCGGTCAATGTTCCCCGAGCGATACCCTCGACAGCGGTACGTGCAGCGATCTGGACGGTACGCCACCGCCGTTGCCCAAGAAGAAGAACTCCAGTACCGTTTTGCTGGGTGTCAGCGGCGGTGATTCCAATAACGGCCGGATCGGTGATACGGCCGGTGTCGGTCAGCACCAACGGACGGGAAGTCTGACCAGCAGCGGCGCCGATGTCGACAGTGACGACAACGAGAGCAACATCAGTTGCGATTCGCTGAATAGCGGTGAGCTAGCAGCGAGAATTTCCGATCAATCGAGTATTCGCGTGAACGGCGTTGCTCCTGTTGCCGTTGTCAATGATAAGATCGCTTCGGAGTTCAATGAAGACATGAAGAAGGACTCGGATGTTCTTAAAATTCCGAACGACAAAGAAATCATCGATAACGATGAAAACAAAATTGAACGTTCCTCCGTCGAGGCTGAAAACGTCGATATAAAAAATGAGGATAATCACGGTATTAACAACAATAATAATAACGATATCGAGGCCGAGGATGCGATGAACGTGGATGCCAAGAATTCCGGGGAGGAGGAAATGAACGAGAGAAATAACGGTAACGGTAACGTTGCCAATGGCGCGGAGTCGATCTCAGGCTCGTGCTCGACCAGGGGAACATCGCCGAGTGTCTCGCCATCGCCGTCCGGTGCGTCGTCCTTGTCGAAAGCCTCATCGACACCCCGCGTACGTAGTCCCGTGGCCGCGCTTGCCAACGGACGAGTCGCCTCGCCGGTTGTCAAGGAGTGCACTTACGAGGAACGCAAGAGGGAACAGGATAGGATAGATCAGGAAAGCGCGGCTGCTGATTATTACGCGAATTATAATCGTAAAAATGGCACCAAGTATCTGTACGACGATGATAGATTCTACAAGTTTCACATCAACGAGAATCAACCGAACGACGATGACGAGGGGAACAAGGGTGCTGGCGGGGACAGAGAATCCGACGAATTCTTCGCCGGATACAAGATCCTCGATCGTGAAGCCATAAGAAGTGCCAAGGGTACCGTGCGCGGAGTCAAAAACAGGGTTCGAGCCGGAATCGCGACCTTTCTTCAAAAACCGTCAACGAAGGTTCGTATCATTGGATTTTCCAATTCGTGATCGGCAATCGATCAATTTCACGACATTCGATGAACGCTTTATCGATAAAGACAAATTTACGTCTTGATCTCGTTCTGAAACTATTATAACGAAGGTGGTCCATCTCACCCCGTGGTCGTTGGCGATGTATAATGGTATCTCAATGTTTATCACACATAAGTGCATGAAATGCAATCGAATTTCTAATTACTGCTGACGTCAACTGTACGCTCTCAAGCCCTATCGTATAATCTAGCGTCGACCGGAGAAACACGTCACAGGTTTCATCTCTAATTTTCCAAATTCCGTCGATTTTCTCGCGTCTCAAATATCTCACGTTATCTACGACACAGTTGCGTAACAACATTGCCATTTTTGTTGACTCCGAGTCCCTCAAAATTACACGAGCGTCGAATATCTCATTACGTCCCCAGTTTCGTTGCACCCCGTTGTGTGTAACCACACCGAACACGCGTAGTTCGAAAACCGCACAGCAGCCAAACTCGACAACTCGTAATACCGATCGAGTGTCGTAGGTCAGCGAGAAGAGTCCCCGTCGCGGGTGAACGAAGCCCGATACTTCCCATGTTTCCCGTCGTGGGTGCATCAACTTCGAAACCGTAACGCGAAACAGTTCGTTCTCCTCCCCTCCGACCCATGAATTATGCGCATAACGTACGTTCCCGCGTCGTTCCGATCGATGCAACGCGTTCAAGTTCAATTCGCCGAGTTGCCGATGCATCGCGACATCTCGGGTTTTTTTTTCATTCATTCGTTTTTTTTTTCTTTTTTCTTTTTCATGAATTCGTTCTCGCGTGCAACACGTTTTGTGTCTTCTCGCGCATCTTGGCTCGAGCGCCGAAGCTTTTTTCGCTCGGTTCCGACGGTCTTTTACAGTTAAATCTTGGCGCACGACCTGCCCGCGCGATCCGCTCGACGACGCGGTTGCATTCCGATTCGCGGGGTGACAACCGTGGATATCAAAGTGCCGTGACGTTGGCATCTTTTCCGTGGCCACGCGTATGCTCGAATTGCAATGGCGTTGCTATTATTTGTCCAACGTTACGGCGACGATGCGGATATTATCGCGGGGGTCGTTCGTTTCCGGCTTTGACCGTGATGCGCGGTAGTGTTGACCGGTACGGTTTGTGAACGCACGCGAGCTGTGAGTATCGTCGCGTATACGTTCGTCGTCGATGCGGAAAAGATCTCTCGGACGTATACGCGGTGACTGCGTATTACGTTGGGCACGTAACTGTAAATCCAATAACGTCAACGACGATATATCGTCGGGTCTCAACATGGAGCGTTTGACACGTTTGTGTTACCGGAGTTGTTGTATAGGCGATACCCAAAACCATGTTTGGAACGGTTTGGATTCGTCCGAATGGGGCACGAACGATTTTTCGCTCGTCAACGAGACGGCTGGTTAATACCCGAGTCAAAAAATTACCCAAGTGAAAAATCTGTATACAGTCTGTATATTTCTAATTTCATACTTACATTATATATATAATTTTTGAATATATTATTATATTATATTAAAAAGAATGATCTATTATCATTATTATTGACATTATTATCTTTATTTTTGGATTTTGTAAAATTAGACGTATATAGACTATATTTAAATTATATATGCCCAATTCTATATGTAGCTAATATATGGACTATACATAATTTTTTTACTTGCGCCGATCCTAAAGGATCGGCAGACTCGTCGGATAGCTTAAGGGGTGATGGGGGATGCTTCGTCGTATTCGATGATGCTTAAGGCCTGGTATGGACTATCCCGGAATAGACGGACCAGTTCGGAACTACGTTGATTGAGCCTGGAACTGGAACAAAGTTTATTTAACGGGGACACAGCACGCATATATATGTATATATGTCTGTACACGTGTGTACATGACGTCGGAACGTTTTGCGTTGCCGGGAAATACAAACAAACGCGTGTAAAGTGCGAGAAGCTATCTAGCTCTGTTTGTTGAAAGTTTCTCAAATTTATCGGGTAGACGAGATGACCCAACATTCTGTGTTACATCGCGGTGGAATATGTCGTACCCATTATCGTCGAGGTTTCTAAGCTTTCGTGAACAATTGTACGCTATCTCGACGTGCATACCGGAGGTGGGTTCGGGTCGACCACCTTAAATAATTCGTGAAACGACGAGAAGATGAATATGAAGAAGCAGTAAAAATATCAGTTTTTTAATATAAATTTTGCGGTTTCGATTGAAATGTACAATAGCTTTCGAAACCTCGGGAACGAAACAAGAACAGAAGTGATTTTCGATGGGCGTTGAGATGGAAAGTACGATTTTTGGTAGCTTTCTCGGAATTTTCCGATCCTCTCGATTTCTCTTTCTCTTTTCCGAAACGGCGTCGTACATATTTCAGTAATCGGTAGACAGAGTTCGTAGACCCGACGTTTAGATCGTGAAAAGAAGATTCAACTTTTCTTATTTTCTCTTCCGACCGACGGTGGACACTTCTTCGAATCACCGAAAGTCTTTCGACTTGTCTCAAAAAAAAAAAAAAAAAGTAAATAAAAATTAAATTCACCGTAGTGGCAGACGATTAATCGAGATTGGTTATTTTATGTGTAGAAAGTGACGATTGCTCGTCGTCGCGTGTGCCAGAATGCGAGAGACGCGTCTCTGAATTAATAAATACGGTTGACTGCTCGGAGTCCGCACAGGCGGAAGGTTCACAGACCCGACGGCTTCGAATTGAACTCACGGAACAGCGAGAAAAGAAGCGTGCGATGTGCCCCACATGCTACACCTTTCCCCAAGAGCACGAGGCCAAAGGCTCAAGTTCAAGGTTAACGTACCTGATGTTCTCCTCCCATATTCACGCATCCTCCGAGCTTTCGCATCTGCGCGTTTCCATTCCCGAATCCTCGGTGGCTCGTCGCTCGCGTATTCCGTGTCATCCGAGGAAGTTGCATGCAAGTGCAACTCCTTTCGATCAATAAACAAAGGATTAAAAACTTAAAAACTTAAAAACCACTTGAGGGGGGGGGGGATCTTTAATCAATAATTTGTCGGAGTCTTAAAATTTGAGGATAAAAAAATTGTTAACGACGTGAGAGATTTAATTTTACGATAAAATTGTTCTGCATTTATTGATGACAAGAAAACATTTTTACATAGAATGTAAAACCGATTTCGAAACTTTGCTCATACGTACAAGCTTAAACTGAAAAGCTTAAAATAATATTTTTCATTACTTTAAACAGAAGAATATTAAAGGACAATATTATGATAGATTCGATATTGCAAATATTTAAATATCAATTATTTTACAGATCGTCCTTCAATGCTTTTTACTTTGAGATTACGAAAAATATTATTTTAAACTTTTAAGTTTAAATTTTTACATTTAGGCAAAGTTTTAAAATTGATTTTTGTTTTTTTGTAAGAATATTTCCTCATTTTTCAATTTGTAATGGTTATCATTGGAACTACACCCATTTGACAAGTTTGTATATTATTCGAAAAAATGAATAAATGCGACTACCCTCGAGACATAGCATATTTTTTTTATTTTTTACTTCTCCTTTTTTAAAAGAACCTCCTCCTTTTCTGAAGTCATTGAAAAAGATAGAAAATTCATGATTCGTGCGAGAATCCGTGAAACGCGATGTGAGAAGAGGGACGATGAGCCGCGAGGCTGTCACGAAAAATGTATTGAAACGTCGTTTTGTGAAAATAGGTGCCTGCCGTGAAAGTTTGGTTGACCCCGTGAAGCCGGTAATATTCGGTGGGAAACGATGAGACGAGCCTGCGATCCTCGCCGAGTACTCGAAGAGACGCACCGGCTCGTCGGCTATGGTCCCGCTGCGCGGAACCGGTATTTCGCGGACGCTACAGCTTCTGACCCAAAACTTTTACACCGATGCATTATCATCCAACGATAAATCACGCGCCTCATCGAAATCAGAGCGATTCTCCGGAGACTCGGTCGCGGCGATCTCGCACCTGTGAATTAATCCACGCGGGGCTGAAGGGCAGGAGGAGAAAGTTGGGGGTGGGATTAAATGATAACATTTGTGCATTAGCGTCGTCGCGCTGAAATTAATTTTCCACTTCGATGCTTGCTTCGACAACCTGCTGCAGTTATTCACGAGCGTATAATTAAAGTCGTCGTTTTTATCTGTTCGAAATACTTATTATTCCAAAGAAAACATATTTTTGAAAAAAAAAATGCTTATAGTACAAACAAATAAAATTGGCAAGAAGTACGCAGTAGTGAGGGATAACGTTGTTATTTTCGTTCTTTCTTCCGTTCGTGTACGATCGATCATACAGAAAGCATCAGCTGTTGAATGCATAGCTATGCGTCGTTTTATGTTTCACTCAACTCGCGCCAATCACTCCTGACTTGTCTCACCCTCGACGATAATTACAGTTTAATTGACTTTGACCGATGTTACCGACTTCAAAACCACTAGCCAATATTCTCTGAAAGATATTTCAACAACTGTAAATCAATAAATAAATAAATAAGTAAATAAATAAATGAATAAATAAATAATCAAACAAATCATGATAAATAAATAAATAAACAAATAAGTAAACAAGTAAATAAACGAACAGATCATGATAAATAAATAATTAAATTAACTCAGACCCTTAGATATCCCTCGTGAGAAATAATGCAGTAACGATGACACGAAAAACTGAAAAATTCGCCCACGTTCGATAAGCCCCCCGCAGAATCTTTCCGTGTGGTCCATTCGGTCAATTTTAACGCCCGGAGCGACGATTGGCCGTATCCGAGGAAAGTAGGATAGTTTGACATGCAAACCACGTGTGCACAATATTCCGCTCTGTTCATTCTCATATTATTAGCGGCGCAATCAGCCTGTCGGACGCAGACCACGAAACTCCGCTACCGTAACTCCCGGCAGCTCTCCGTACGATCGCAATGATAGAATTCACTGCTATCCACGTGATTTCATCCTCTCAATCGACGTGGGTGACATGAGATTCGCAACGACCTGCACCGAATATCAAGAGACGAGGTAGCGACGCTTTTGTATAACTATAGCGACCCTCACCTCCTGCCCCCCGCCATTTTATTATTCTCCGTGCACCCGTAATGTAAAATGTCGAACGTTAAGCCTTAATAGGGTTCACACTGATTTAAGGTGACGTGCCACGCGTTTTTCCCGCGCTCTCTGGCTCTGCCGCAAGCCTTGATAGCGCTGTCGCATTCGCACCCGTGCTGGCAACTCAGTCGTTGTAGCACATCACCTTAATGCAATCGAATGAGGGAGATGGAATTGAATTCGTCAACGAAATGGACGCGCGGACATTTTTTTTTCGGCGCCGGGCGAATTAATGCGGTTGGGATAGGACGGTGTTTACGGATCAAGGAGATTCCCCCTGTACCGATCAGACACCTACGAAACAGTCGATGGAGAAAAGAAATATTATGTTTTTTTGTTTTTTACTTGTATATTGTTGATGCAAAAAATTGTGGAAAGCAATAGAATTCGATCCTTCGTTTCTAGTTCGGCAAAATATTTGGATTTATAAAATTGAAATAAATAATTGTGGTTATTTTGTTTCGATTCTCTGATGTATTTCGTTCTTGGTGGAAATACATTTTCCCTTTAGCTCAAACAATTCATCCGGTGCTGACTCTAATTGAAGCAAGACCTGGCTTTTGAAAATAAATATTTTTTATTTATTTATTTATTCTTTTCTAGCGTGAATAATATTTCTTTAACTTTTAGTGTTGAGTAGGATATTCTTCGTGAAAAATAAACGAAACGCATGCAATCGGCTTCCTCCGTGTCGCCGACATCGTTCGGTACTTTCGAAAATTCTTCGCGAGCCATCGGTCACGCGGTTGTTGCGCGTTAGCCGAGCGTATTTCGTCCCCGTGGGGCGTGGACACGCCGGTGCTTCACGAAACGAGAAATTCGAGTGTTCGCCGAGCATGACTCGCCGCGAACCCGACCGCAACATCGGCGCTCGTTGGGCCAGCGCAAACGATAATCGAAGCTGGCCGCTCCGTCGCGGAGTTTCTATGAGTCGGATTGTTTTCTAGAATTTAGTTTCGCAACGGTGCCCACCTCGAAACAAATACCGATGGAGATAACCAACAGTAATTTACGTAGCATTGAGATGTTTCGATGAGGTTACAAAATTTTTTACTTCCCGATCGTCAGCGACGACATTTTTGCATTCTGTATAATTTTAATTCTATTATTTTTTGATTAATTAATTTTTGAGTTATTCAATTCTTTGATAATATAATTTTGGGATGTTTTTCATTGAGATCATTGATATGTTTCGATGGGGTTACAAGATTTTTGACTTCCTGATCGTCGGCGACGACATTTTTGCATTCTGTATAATTTCAATTTCATTATTTTTTGATTAATTAATTTTTGAGTTATGTAATTCTTTGATCCCATAATTTTTTGATGGTTCGATTTTTGAGATTCGAAGTTCAAATTGTCAAAGAATCGATTTATCCATATTAAATATATATAATATAATAAAATTTATCATATAATATAATAATTACGACCAATTATATTAATATAATAAATTGATTTATCCATATTAAATATACATAATATAATAAAATGAGAAATTAAAAAAAAAAAATTCTTTCAAAACCGTCTTCCAGCGATCCACATTTGAGAGAAAAAAAATTATTCGACAGAACCCTAACTGAATATCCCCAGCTCGAACGTTCCTCCCTCAAACCTAAACGAAAAAAAAATCGGCAAGATCTGCAATTATACGTGCATCAAGTCGTGGATTCGATGTACCTGACGTTTCCCCTCACGACGATCGAGAGTCCTCTCCCAGTCGCCGACCTTCTCGACATAACGTACGAGGTTGAATGATCTTCGAGAATGCCCGTAACATTGCCTCGAGGCGGTGGCTTCCCCTCATCGGCTACCGTCTCGCGCGCACTCTGCCGGCTTGGTACCTCTCGTTCCGGCCAGGCCCATGGAATACATTAAAAAAAATAAAATAAAATAAATAAGAAAAGAAGAAAAAAAAACGAGACCCGAGACGAGGCCGGGGGAATCATACGCGCGCGCGCTCGCTCTACTCTTGCTCGCGACCTACTTCTCTGGGCGGACGAGACGCCCGCGGGGAGATTTCATCCTTCTCTGATGAAGTAAGAAGGAAGAAGCGACCGACGAGATGATGATGCGTACTCTCGACGTTGAGAGAAAAAGAGGAAGCAGGATACGCGTTTATAGTCGTAACTTAAGTTTCTCTCGGTGTCCGCCGCGCTGCCGCGCATAGAGCAGCGGATCTGGATTAATTATTGAAGGAAAGAGGAGGGGGAGAGGATATGGGGTTGCTTTACTTCCCTCCTCTTAGGCCCGCCACGGGGTTTAATATCTAAGGATCGAAGATGGGGTTCAATATAGAACAATGGTAAAATAAAACGTATCGAGATCGATTTCTTCTTTTGGGTAATTTTTGGAAAATTATTTTGAGGGTTGTTCAGTGGAGAAGGGTTGTTTCCCGTTCGCGCCCAACCCCCAAATTCGTGACTAGATTCGACATCTGAGAATTCAAGATCGGGTTAAATATCGTAAGATTAAAGAAAAAAATGTATCAAAATGTTTAATTTCGTCATTTCAACGATTTAAAAAAAAAATTATTCTTAGGGTAGTTCAGAGAAAAGAGGTGATTGCCCGTATGCGCCCATATCCAAGATCCATCACTAGACTCGCCCTTCAATAATCCAAATTTTACTCAAATCTATAAAAATTTCACAAAATTATCACAATTAATTTTCTCATCTGAACAATTTTTCAAAAAATAATTTCATGACTACCCGAGGAAGGGGGATTGCCTCTGTACGCCCTACCCCAAAATCTTCCACCACATTCGGCATTCAAGAACTCCACCATCTAATAAAATACCGTAAAATAAAAAGAAATGAAAATCAATTCCTTCGTTAAAACAATTTTAAAAAATTATTTCGAACACCTTCAAGTACGTTTGAAGGGTAAAATAAGGTAGGGGATGAGGTGCGCCCAACCCCAAGATGTGCCACGGGGTGTACACACCGTGCACAGTCGCCCCGCGATGCACCCGAGCCGTGTGCGATGCATCTGACAGGTTCTCCGCACGCAACAAAGTTACCCGGCGCTGGCATCACCCGGGCAGAGCCGAAGCAATCCGGGTAAGGTCCCGAGTAATAAACCGTAACCGCGCGTGCGATGTAATACGCGAATTAACCGAAGGTTCGTGCTTTCGAGAGCCATCCGACGAGATGAGCCAACGTTAAAGTTAACGCGCCTATAATAATTAAAACGGTCGCGAGACGAACTATTCGATGAAATTACGTCACGGGTGGGCCACGCATACGCATTGTGAATTTCCCGGTCGGGGAAAATGGTCGAGCTGGTTAATGTGTAGTTACCGTGAGTACAGGCATGTCTGAGGCGCGCGAGACAAATCGGGTGGGAAAAGAGAAAGCGGGTCAAAGAGGCCGACACGACGACACAGCAGCAGCAGCAGCAGCAGCAGCGGCAGCAGCAGCAGCAGCAGCAGCAGCTGCAGCAGTGGCGACAGCTCCAACAGCCCACTGTATCATAATGACTCTGATTGTGAGATACAGAAAAACTCTGCCAAAGCTTTCAAACAACGTCGGAGCTAAAAGATTATCGCGGATCTTTCGCGTCCACACGATTCGCGCCACCCTCGCCGGCTCTTCATTACTTCGTCGCTCGTTCGGGGTTCACATTAACCCCCAAGCGCACCGCCCTTGGATGCACTCTTGCACTTAGACCAATGGGCACTGAGTTTCTTCCAGTGGAATTAACGGGCTGTAGCGTCGCAGGTGGCATGAGAAAATTAAAAAATAAGAATGGAAGTAAAAATAGAAATGACAAAAAAAAAATATATTTCTTTTTCTCTGCTGGAAGAAAATTGAAAAGAATTTATGGAAAATAAAATAAACATTTTTTTATTTTCCCAACATAAATGTTGGCTTGTGTTGACTTGGCTTGGAGAGGATTATACCCGCTGCGGAGGGTCTTTGGAGGTGTGTTGGGATTATCGTTACATCAACAGACCCATTCACAATCGTCTTGGAACTCATAATCTCACGAACATGAGAATTCCCGTGAGATCTTGTGAAATCATAGGATGATATTGGAATATTTTCGGGAGGTCTTAATATCTACATGAGATGCCGGACTGGAATCCACGTTTGTTGACACTACGGCCTCGCTGATGTTTTCATAAGCGATATTCATGACCGGCAATTAATTACGCGTCGATTTAATAAGCCGACAACTTATTTTGTTGAGCAAAAGAATTGTTAGACCAATTTGACACCAAATAATAATATTAATAATAATGGAATTGATAATCTCACTGAGTAATTATGATAAATTAATATTTTGATACTGATTGATCACTTACAGTAATAATAATTATGATTAATATCAATATTACGTCTTTTTTTATTTTTAAAGTACCGTCATCGCTTCTCGATTATCCTGTTTTACCCAAGCGCTTATTTTTTCAATAAGCACCAACAAAATTTTATCTTCTCACAAAGTACGACGATGGCGTGCCCGTCGCGGACGCGCAATTTTCACTCAACCGCGTAAACTTTGCTGCGTCTATATAAAACGCCGATCCATAATTGTTCCACAGGGCATTCAGTGTCCCGGTAGCAGCTACGCCACACCGTTGGCAACGCATAAATCCATGAAAGCGAAGTATTCCCCTATCGGCACCGTAGGGACGCTCCGATGAAAATATATATTTTTTATTCTTTTGCTTCTTTTTCCCCTCGTTTTTACGATTGGAGAATAAAGTAACACAAGTACTTTTACGACAGTGCTGATCAAGCTGAAAAACGAGGCTCCAATGCGATATTCTCATTTAAATTTCAACTTGTCTCTCATTTATACGATGATTAATTGCGAAATTTCAATGAACACTCGAGAGTAATTGTGACTCACTTAATGAAAGTTTTATTGCGTTACGGTCATTTCGATCAGCTTTTCGTGATATTTTATTCTTCTTCTTTTCAATCCGAGCTCCACGTGGCTACGCAACTACTCGTGCTCTCGATATTTATACATATATATATATGAATTTATATACTTATATATTCGCGACCGTATGGCGCAGCAGCAGCTGCATTTCTTTTCTTCATTTTTTTTTCAAAGTCGAGCTTTTTCTTGCACCGGGTTTCTTTGCCTCGTGCAAACTCCGTGCAAAGGAAACGTGCGACCCCAAATCGAATCACGTAACGACTTAATCAGCGTTCCATGATCTCTCGCGCCTTACGAGAGTTTTCCCGACGCCACGTTTTCGCTAACGCCGCTATTGCGTCGCACATCGACGTTCGCACTCACTTTTCCAATTATCGGGGAGCAGCCTCGGAGCCGACACCGTCTACTGAGCTTTCGGCGCAACTCCGAGAGCTTTTATCTATATCGAATTCGTCTGGTTCGCTGACTCCGGAGGCATCCAACCTCGCGAAAAAGTACGAAACACGTGCCCGAGTCGCTTGCCTGTGGCACGATGATGGAGGAATAATGCGATGGTTATCGTTGAAAATTGAATTTGTCAAATTTTAATATAAACATTTTTTCAAGCCTGCTGTAGCTTCGGGATATGAATTGAAATTGAAATTGAATTATAGTGGAGTGTTTCGTATTTTATATAAAATTTATAACGGTCTTGGAATTTTTAATTTTATTCTGATTAGGATCATGGAAAAATTGGTTGGCGAATTTATTTATTTTAATTAAGATTCTTGTGATTGCGAACGGGATAATTTCTTGCACGATCGAATCTAAAATATATCATTTTTTTTTTTAACCCAATCGCAATTTTTGATTTTGAATTGAACATGAAATGAAAATAAATTTTATGTAGTCAACATTTTCGGTGAATTTTATTTCATTTTTGTAACTGTAAATTTCTTGTTCGCCGGAATTACATCATAATTTAATTAAATCGTATTGATTGTAATGCAATTAATTATAACTGATAGATGAAACAAGCTTTTGACCAGACAAATTCGTTTGCAGATAAATCGTGTGAAAATATGCACGTGGATACAAATTTTAATTCGAATTTTAATTCGTGGATGCTCTTTTAAACATCAATTATTAATTCACAGGACATATTTTGTGAAAATCGATGTAATTTTGAAAGCTTACGATGCAGCTTGATCGCATTAAGTAGCTCGTCACAATGGAGGGAAATCCTTGCGTGGGAGTAGGTTTGAAGGGCCGAGGAAGGAAACTCGAGGCACAGACGGAAATTTAAACAGCTCGGTACATCGTGTTTGCCTTTCTATACACACATCGCAACAACGGACTCGCTATAATTGAGAGCATCCACGTGCCGACGAAGCTCGCGTCGAGCTGATGGAACATGCATTTAGCAACCGATTAACACACACACGTAAAACATTGTCTGGTACCCGGCTTTATGCGCAGCACAGTCGTACATGTAAGCCCTACGAGCGATGCAAATTTTCCATTTCGAGAGTAACGTTGCGAACTGGAGAATTCAAATAACAAATAACAAACATCGAATAACGATGAGAAATTTGTGTCTTGCAATTTGGCCAACATTTTTGGAAACTTAAATTTAGGTTATTTAACTAAATTATTTACTCAAAAATTAATTACGTAATTAATTATTGAATAATTTATTTCGTTTCTTTATTTACTTTGAGTGAATTATTTTTATTTTATTAATCTCTTATTCATTTTATTATTATTATTATTTTTCATATGTATGTATTTGATTAAAATTTCTAATCTTGTTTCATTCTGTCGTCAACTTTTTATTCTATTATCATACCAAATATTCATTTTCTATCAATATTTTTATGTAGATATGAATCATTATTTTTTCCAATTATCGTATTGATAATTATTTCTATAAATATAATCTATTACTTTACCATACAATATAATAAATATGTTATTCAGAAAAAAGGTAGTTCTGGCGATTCTTTGGTAACTAAATTTTGACCTCGTTTATCAAAAAATCCAAGGATCTGGCTTTTCGAATACAATTTTTTTTCGTAGAATATCCAAAGGTCGACTTGTATTACATGCATATTACCGTAGATTTACGACGCTCCAACGGGATGCGTGATGTTCATTATTTTTATGCGGTTGTAAATCGCAGTTAGAGCTTTCGTTCGTTATGCAAATAAAACGGGAGCGACGTGTTTGTACACAGGTTTAATGGCGAAACAGTCAGGATACCATGAATCCACTCTAATAAATGTCGTTGTAAATATGCACGGTCGTGGCTTCACCATTGAACCGTGACGCGGTGCTGCAACCTAGCGGAACTTCGAGTCGGCTTATCGGCACAACCGCAAGACAAACTTTGTATGTAAAAAATAAATTCAGAAAATAATCATCGTTATTGGAACAAGATTGAATACGCGGTAAAGAGAATCGTTGATAAAAAGATAAGAAAAAAGAAAAATCCTTAGATCATTGACTCAACAATACCAGATTATATTATCAAATTAAAAAAACAATTTTATAAGAAGTTATAGAAAGTCCTGATTCATCCCAGATTGATCGGTAAAATATAAACGCGAATAAAAGCATTGATTGCCATGTTTGTGATATTCCAATTTTAATTCGTCCAATAAAAAACGGCTCCACATCGATATCCGTCAAGAAAATTTCTACCGATTTTTTTTTCAAATCTTCATAAACTATTTCCAATCAATTCTCCTCAATAATATTGAGCTGCAGTGGTCTATCGTCGCTGCAAAAATGTTGCTCGTGAGTCGAGAAATATTTCACCGCGATGTTTTCTTATCCCTCGAGCTCGAACGGGCCAATGACATTTGATAGCCCGGTCGAGCCCGGGGTTTCGCACCTCGTGCGTTCCGACAAAACGTTACGCGCGTGTAATCGAGAACGTCGTGAATAATCAAACGCGTATATTCGCCAAGTGCAAGAAAGCGCGTGTATGTTTATTATACGCCATTGAAATTCCCGTCTCGTATATCTCGTCGAACGTCGTTCGCAAGACTCGTGCACGAGTTTGACGGATTTTTTTTTCTCTTTTTTTTTTCGTGGTTTTCAGTGCAACATCAATGGTTTACGTGACAGTCACATATACTGCATAGTTGCGTGCGTGCTGGCATCTCTCGAACTTTCGAAATTCGTTAGAATGCGGCATAGGACGGTAGATCTATGGAAATTTTTATTTTTTTTATTTTATAATTTTTATTTACGTTGCACAAAAGCTCAACATCCACCGATTCCTGGATATAATAATGATATGATATTACAGTAATGAAAATAATTTTTCTTCATTAGAGTTAGAGATCTTCTTTATTTATCTTTATCATGTATCCTGCAACTTGATTTAAAAGATAAAAAATAAATTTATAAACAATAACAGATATATTATTTTTATCATTACATATGATAAGAACAACGATATATAATGATTAAGTTATTCAGTTCTTCCATTCTCATTTAAGTTGCAGCATATATATATATATTATAAATACAAATTCCCATCGTTATAATGATAATTATGTATATAGTAGTCAGTGGATGTGAAACGTAGCTGCAGCTCGATTATCAATCGTCGATAATTTCATTTCGTCGACGCTAAATCCATCGTCATTATCGAATATCTCGAGTGTATAATCGAATGGGATGATCGAGAGAAGGGAGAACGTTCACCATCTATGGGCCATTCCGTGTCAAAAAGCATTTTTTCTTCAACTGTCATTCCAGATTGACACATATTATTTTTATTTTTTCTGACATTATCGCCGACTGAAGATTAAATATCCGGGCAGTGCTTATGGTTTCGTCGTAGCAGGGGGAATAGGTCCCACCAAATTCAACGATGGTCGGGCGGGAAAGGGCGAGCGATTCTTATCACGGAATGGAAAATTGTCGGTCTCGAGACGCGTCGGCGCGAAATGCGTTGTATGCCGAATGGAAACCTTCGGGAAGGTCCTGCTACTTGCTACATACAGACGATAGCCAGCCGCTGGAGAAAATCCAGGGTCTTGGGGAGTTTACGGAAATCGGCACGGAGATTGCGAACACTCCTACGTTGGGAATAATGAGTGAGGGAAAGCGCAGCAACGGCGACGAAGACATTCGCGTCGATCAATCAAAACGCATAGGTGCTGAGAAACTACGAATGTGTTTGCTCCTGGCACGTCGAACGTGTGGCGCCGATAGAAATGAGACTCGATACCTTATTTTTTTTTTTCTTCTTCTTCTTTCGCTTCCACGCTCGTCGATGGAGCGAACGCGGGGCACTAATGAGAATTGCAAATGATCGAAATTGCATTCGAACGACGGATTATTCCTTCGGTCGTGTTAGATTCAAAGCGTTCGTGATTGTGACTTGATAAAGGGGGAAAAACTGGCATGGTGGTTCAATTTTTATATCATATGTATAGAAATAGATATGCGAGGAACATAATCGTGTAATAATAAATAATATGATGATATATAATAACAATAATACATGCGAAAATGCGTAATCAAATTTCACGGCTATTGAATTTCAAAAATTAGATTTGAGCAACAAATACATGCATAAGATACATATTTCTAGAAAAATATAGGATTATATACATTCATTATATATATGTGTATATTTAAAAATATATATATTACCAAAAATTAAACAAATCACAAACAATCAAATTAAAAAAATTTATTTCATAATCGCTCAGTGTTTTTTTTATATATGTATTATACACTATTTTATTTCACTGTTTCCTTTTTTTAATTGTATACAAATAGAGGGAGAGAGAGAAAAAAATAAATAAAGTGGGAGAAAAGTCGACCACGTCCCCACGCTTTTGAATCGTCGGATGCAAAGACAAGAATTTCCTCTTTGTACGTAATCGCTAATTAATATATCTAGTTCCGGCATGGAGGGATGAAAACGAGATCTTCGAGCTTCGCGGTGTAGATGACGAACAAGTACGCTACTGAACACGTTTCGTGGAGGGTTAATAGATCGCGTATACGTGTAGCTGGCTCGCAACCGCCATGCAAAGTTTCCATGTCGCCTCCTGGAAACCTTGTATTTTGAGGTTATGCGATACCTCGACACCAGATGCGAATAACTCGGCATCGGGTTCACGCGAATCCGATAATACCTCCGTGGAACATGAGAACAACGAACGAGATATTGGCCTCACTCGCACAGAATTGCACGAAACAAATTGAAGACGTGCGACGAAATATTATTGTATTCTGGGAAACGAAATATTCATGCGAACCTGACGGCTGAGCGTCAAAGAAGCGGAGATGGCGAACGTAGAACGATATACAAGAAGATCGCGTGCGAGAAGTTTGATTAGGAATACGACGTTTTTGTCAGTTTATAGTACTGATTAAAAATCTTTCAACAATAGATTAAAATATGCAAAGATAAACTTTTGCATTCATTGTTCAAATTGGAGAATACATTTTTATTCAACGAACATTCTAATATGCATAAATTATCGTTATATCGTAATTTTAATCCAACAAAGTGAAACAAAAACAAATAAAACAAAAATAATCTTCGTTAATCGAAAAACAAATATATAATTTTATTTTCGTAGCTCACTATTTCCTTGGATTCTATCAAACTCTCAAAAAATCTATGCACTTCGGGATCGCTATTACTTTCTAAAGACGTAACAATTTTCCAATGAATTATAAACAAAGTAATTAAAACATTGCTCGTAAAAGTTTCCATCGCTTTTACCGCACCTGGTTCCAACGATCATTGGCTCGGATGTCCATAACTCTCGCGATATCCTCTTCGCGTACTTTTATCCCATTGTGATATATTGCACAACAACGTTACCCGGTGCAACATCATCGATGACATCGTTAGCCATAATACACGCTCGGTAACGCGTATGTGTAACTCGAGACGTGTCACGACGATTACTCTTCGACGCGTAGCTAACGTACTCTCTCAAGTATTTACGACGATTAGTAAACCACTGCTGCGCAGTTGGAAAATAATCGTTGATTATCGCATCATTCCAATGACCGGTCTCGATCTTTCTCGACCGCTTATTGAACCGGGTATATCATAAATATTCAAATATCCATAAACTTTGCGATTGTGATGTTTTCATCTCCGAGCCGACGCAACGAGTTTCCTCATCTGCCATCACAACGCGTTGCGTGGCGATGTACAAATTTCCGTGAGGTCGAACGGATCGGTGGGCAATGCGGGTCGACTCTATTATACGCGATAAATTACGAAGCAATATAAATTACGACTTTCCAGCGTTGCATGAAATACCGTCGAAACGATTTTGTATTATTTTGTTTGCCGATTGTTATTGAAAAGTTCCATCGTACAGATGGAATTATCATTGCAAAAGCGATTTGGCTTCGAATGGATGAAATGAGAAAATTATTTGTTTCGTGGATTAATTGAGAGAATTTCATTTTGGGGGATGATTATTTTAACAGAAGTGTGTTTCGCGTACTGATGGAGTGGCAAAGGCTCGTAGGCTGTAATATAGCGAAGGAGCGTTTTTTTAGAAGAAGCCCTCTCTTTGTGAAGGTACGCGCACTGTGCTATTATCCAAATGACAGGGCGTAGCCCCCGCAGTTCGCCCAACTACGGTCTCGTACGGTCGCGGCTCCCATTGCAACCCCTTCTTTTGAAACCGAATGTGCTGAACGGCTACTGCACACCCGCGCACACTGCGATTTCATAGGCAGACATGGGAAACCCGTTTTCCATGACATTTTCAAATAATGTTTGTAACAATTACGGGATCATCGTCCGACGATGACGATTTTTCAAAGAAAAATTTGAAATCTGAGAATTTACGTTTATAAAATTAATTGTTGATCAATAGCATATATATTAAATATATATTTTTTGTTATCATTGAATATATTATATTTCATATACAATAATAACATCAATAATTATTATTATTACAAGAAAAAAGTATATTGAATTTATATACCGTTAATAAAAAATCGATGGTATGTATATGATACATTGATGGAGTTAATGGTATGTTATTAAATATATCACATATTATATATAATAATATTCATTATTATCATTATATTATTCATATTTTATTGCTCTTTTCAAAATGACTATTCAACTTTTTTTTAATTGGAGAAATCATTCACAGATATTCTCATTCATCTTTCATTTCTCTGTAACGAATTTTACAAAATTTATCGATCTTCATTGTTCAATACCCATAAACAGATCATTCGAATCCGTGGAGCAAAAGATGGAAACGAAGATAAAAAATGAAATAAAATAAAATAAATATACATATATAAGAGAGAGTATTCGGAAACGGTTGGGTTGCCACAGTTTCGTTTCGCTCGAGCAGCGAGCACAGTTCCGTCGGTGGGTAATCAGTAAGCGCAACAACCGTCGTCGGTGGTTTCATGCGCAAACTTATTTTTCATCCAGAAGGCTCCGTCCTGGCTCACTCGCTCTCGGCTATTTCGTCGGCTATCGCCCGTAAGCGTACGCGCTCTCGGCACACACAGCTTCCTAACGGTAAATTCCGGTCGGTACGAATACGGGCGACGGGCGACCTGATCTCATGTAACATTATCCCAGTTGCGGAGAAATCGCCAGCACGGAAACTCGCGTTTGTTTCGCCGCGATCGAGACGAGAACCCAAAGCGATCGTCAACCTGCGCATGCGCGCGAGCGCGCGCGAATGCCGCGAACGAGGGTTTAAGCTAGCTCTGACAGGGACATTGAATGTGAATTAATTGTCCGGCACGGATTACGGGGAATTAATGTTACTCACGGTTTGTCGAGACGGCCCGAAAGTGGCTTCGAATTAAAGCGATGAGCGATTGCTTTCCAACGACACTCACTCGAGAGTGAGATATTATATACGGATTCCACGCTTGGAACGGGTCTTTGTAGTTTTCGAGATGGATTCGTATATTTTGGGGGAGTATGTTGGAATTTTTGTAGGGAAGTTTTATCGGCGGAAGATTATTTATCATTTAGGCATTATTATTAATTTTATTCGGGGGCATTTTTTATCGGTATATTATTCATATTTCGTTGGAATAATGGGTGAGGATGGTTAGGAATTTTATTAGTCAAACATTTTTTTCAGAAATTTATTGATTTACTTATTATTAACTTTATTTATTAATATTTTCTATCTGTGTATCATTCAGATTTTAGTGGGCATGGTCAGAAGAATTTTATTAGCCAAACATTTTTTGGTATACTCATTGATTTATTCATTCTATTATTAATTATTTATTTACTTTCCCGAATTGAAATAATTCAATAAGTGACACACATATATAATCCCCCAAGTACCGAATCGAGAATATTCGCGTCATCAATTCTTCTCGTTTCAAGGGAGGGCCCTTCTCTTACCCTAAGTCCTTCCCTGAATTCTTGAGATTCAATATTGTATATAATATATTATATTACATTATGAATCCATAGAATTTGAATAACCGCGAGGGTCATGAAAATATACGACACACCCTCTTACAATAATAGCCACGACGATGAGAATCTCATACCGAGTCAACCATTCGTGCTGTGATTAATAGTCAAGACCGGTTAATATTCGCCAGAAGGAACGAAGCAGGTGCTTGTTGTGTATAATCATTTCTCTATGTATTATAAACCATTTGCTTGATGAATCTCTCGATTACCAGGAACAGACATCACGCTGAGAAAACTCGTGTCAACCCCGAGATCACGAGTGAAGTCATGCTTTATGCAAATGATCGGTCCTCCCCGTGCAAAACCAAGACACGTGTCAACGTTGAAATAAAAAAATAGAAAATAAAATTTTATCTCACCGAGGCACCGGCAGATAAGAAAAAAAACAATCAAATAGCTGCCAACGTTCCTGATCACTAATTCGGAATTCTCAGAATTGAAATTCAAAATGGCGAGGCTACTCAAATAGTCGAAAAATTCGGGACTATTTTCGAAAAAATGTAATTCAATTGTATTCAAATATTCATGAATCAATTAATTGTTTTGACTATTAATTTCGTTCGTCTATTTATTATTTATTCATTTATGCTTTGCGCAATTGATCCATTTATTTATCAATTCGTCTATTGATTTATTGATCAATTTGTTCATCGATAAATGTATCCATTTATTAATTGCTCTAGTAATCCACCTATTTCTAGATTAGTAACACAAAAGTCGAAAAGGTCAAGATTCATCAGAATTTCAGAACAAATTTGAATCTAACGTAACTTAGAACGAAAATTTGAATCAGAATTTAATTCGTCGGATGATCGATTAACAGACGTGAAACTTCGTACGAATTAACGAAGAAAAAAGTGATGACATCGATGTGGCCTTGCCACTCCTCGAACGCCAAGGAGTTATCGATCGTCGATTGGGATAATGGAAATTAATGAGCAAGTCAAAACGTATGTGGCATGTTTGGAAAGAGCGAATGTGGTTTCGTGCCACCCGAGCTTACACGTACATGCCCCGATCAGTGTATCGGGCTTGCACCTCCAGAAGAAGGCGAGTTTGCGCTCCCATGAATTATTTGACGGATTGCACGATTTCGATAGAAAATTATTGACGTACGAGAGACGCGAGAGAATACAGGTTGTACGAATTATGGACGAACGTAATACACGTTGTTCGGGGGCGTATTAGCCGAATACGATTTTCTCTTGATTAGAACGTTCCACAATTAGCTGAACGTGGGATACACACATGTATGTGTACATGTACTTACATATTTATATGCGTGAGACACAAGTTTCGTCACGTTACAAATGATACGGTAGTACTGTACAATCAGCATATGTTGAGGCTGTTGAGTTCGCATTGTAATTTATTAGAAAGATAACAATTACCGAACAAGTCCCACTCACTTTGCAATAAATTATTTTCACAATGTATAATAACAATAAATTACTTGTGAGAACTGAGAAAAGAGAGAACGAAAGAGAGAGAGAGAGAGAGAGAGAGAGAGAGAGAGAGAGAAATAAAATATTTATCGAATCGCAGGGATTGTTCTGGACCGATGAAGCGAATAGCGGTAGTTTTTGAGATTTTACGTGGTCATATCGGGCATTCCATGCCAACTCGATACATTTTATTCCCATTTCATTCCTTCGTTTCTTTTTAATTTCGGGATTTCAACTTAGAGACTTATTAACTATGAAAAATTCCGTCTCAGATCAGTTAGCTGTGGAATCATCTCCCTACATCGCTCTTTTAAATTCTCTTAGGTATATGGGACGTTCCATGCCATCTTGACAAACCTAATATCCCTAATTTATTGATTCATCGATTTATTCCCCGATTTCATTATTTCATTATTTTAAGTAGATATTTATTTTCGGAAATTAAATTCCATCTCAATCATCCGTCGAATTACGATTGCACGAACAACAAAAAAAAAATAGCGAATCGATTAGAGATGGAATATGTTGTAAGTAGTGATTCGTACGATAATACACGTCGTCGTTCCCATGGCCTTGGTCGAGTCTCGAAACTGCTGCGATCTCCTCGTGGCTCGTTTGAGACGATCTTAACAGGGTCCATTACCCGGATTAGTCGTACGTCTCATCGCGGCCATGTAGGTGAGCTCATCTTCTGAATATTTCGTTCCGATCTAACCTCCCCCCTCCCCCTACTTCGCCCATCATCGCCTGTGGTACAAACGATTGCTCCGAGTTCGAGCTATTCATCCACCTTTAGCCGCTCGTCCCTCGTGTACTCAATCGGATTGATCAACTTTCTCAATGGCACACGTAACATTCCCGGCTGGTTCGCCGACCAACCCGTCTGGGTCCAGGCTTGGGGCATCCACGTGTCATTCGTGACGCAAATGATTCGGAAATGTATCTTTCTCTTGGAACGTCGACGACCTGGAGAATTATTTATTATAAAGTCGTATTAGTCGATTAAGCATCAGTTAAAGAAACAAAAAATTGTATGAAAACATTTTTTTATGCTGTGTAGGTAGGAAGCTGATGACAATAAGATGATGTGCTACTTATCGTCTGCCCATCTGAGATTACTGTAAATGCGAGAGCGATGGCTGTATCTTCCCAAAGTAATATTTTCGACCATCATCAATACCTCGCATAAAAGTCGAGAACGGTTGACTGCAAAATTAAAAAATACAGTCAATCGTTCTCGTTTTTCACCCGAAATATTAATCGTGGTCGAAAAAGATGCTTTACAGTTTTCCTTACCGACCGAGAAATCCCAGACAAGCAATGCATTCTTAATTCTGCTCGTCGAATTATTGTTTCTATTTAATTAATTCATTTTTTTAAACATTCAATAATTACGGGAAAAAATTCCGAGCTGCATTGCTTGTCTGCAAAAAAAAAGCGTTAAGACTCATTCAAATTTAAGGCGTTCTCGTAGCCATAAAACCATCCGGTCACTCGCTTTCAAAATATAACACAAAATTGGTCAGACACGTTCCAATTTCGTCGTCACGCTTTTGTCCACAATCGACGCGATATTATCGTCGCTATCGTCTCGATATTTTTCCCGCTCGATTTGATATCGACACGCGTGTAATGCGCGGAAAGCCGAGTGTAAAACTGTGAAAATAATCATCGAAGAAATTACGGCTGTCATCGTGGATAACATCGGTTTGTATGACTATGATCCTTCAAATCTTTGCTCCGGATCTACGCGAAGAAAGTTTCTTTCCTGCGTTCCGGTCCAATTCGATGATTCGCTAATAGCAAGAGTGAGCCGAGGCGCTCATTACACTCGAACACTCTCTTCGAAATCGTCTTATAATAATAATGATAATAATAATAATACAAATCTGCTGAAAATAAATCCTCTCCCTTGCTCCGAATCGGTCGAGTATTTTTTCGGTAGTGATAATAATACGGAGAATAAGAAAATAAAATGTTCAAAAATGAATAAAATGTCGGAATCCCGAGATCGTTTCCGTTTGCCGAGCTGATCGTTTGTTACGTCCGCGAGTATGGTAACACGTATCGCACGGTTCCGTGCTTCCAGAGAAACACGTGCATATTTTCTCTTGTAAAACATAACTGGTGCGTATAACTGGAAATTCGTCGTCCCGGTACCGCTAGTACATGTACGTGTGCTTGTAATTACGTATGTACAGACGTATTTATTTATAGATATGTATGTATATCGATGTATGATGATGGTGTATTGAGAACGAACTACTGAACAGCAAGCTGTTTATTGCAGTGCACGTTGTGCACCATCATCCACTCGATCATTTATTTCATAGTACATATAGTAGCGTTTCGTATCTATATAGATATATAAACGAGTGAGCGACAAGATATCTCAATACCCGATTCGATTATAAGATTATCATTTTTTATTCATTTCATATTATTATTATTATCTTTGACATTTTATTATTATTAAAATTCTCATTCTTTAATTGTTTTATTAAATAAATATCTCAAATAATATAAAATACATAGTTCTATAACAATAAATATTATATGAATTGCATTTATGTATGCGGTGTGTGCGCGTCGTTTGGTAGTTTATACATATATCGATATATGATGACGATGTACCGAGCACGAACTACTGAACAGGAGGCTGTGCATCGCAGCGCACGCTGTGCACTATCATGCACTCGATCGTTTTTCGTCGTACTGCCGCTGCTGCCGCTGTTGCTTTGCAACTTGCTAAATGCAAGTGGATTCGACATAAATTTATATTTATATATATCTATGCAGGCTGACCGGTACAGTGATGAGCACCGAGGAGTTTTTTTTACGACACAGCCAATGTCGAGTCATTGGCATATCGCTACATCTCTTTCTACTCGACGTACTACACAGCCCATTCTCGCTGCAATTCTTGCCAGGCAATTGCCAATCCCAGCAGGGTCAATCACTGCACCCAACTGGCTCGCTCGCACGGACGATAAAATTTTCCCAATCGATTTACGACACACTGCACACAGCTCCGGCAAACCCCTCTGGCTATTCGTACGGTCAATCTCGCTGTTCTCGTCAAACGCAATTGACAAACACGATTTGGTTCAAACAAATTCCGCTTCATCACGTGTAACGAAATTTTTCGAGATATTGCGATACAAAATTTTGGGGAACATTTCAACGCCCAGCCGGCACTCATTCGGTTCTGCGGAACGGATTTCATGGACCGGAAATGTTTCGGTTGCAATGAGTGGTTCTGCGAAGCACGAGTTGGCGTGGCTTTGTTGAGAAAAGAATAAATTACCTATTTATCGGTTTCCGGTTCGATGAATGTTCATTGCGATATATTTCGAAAAATTATTCGGAAGCGTGAAATGGAAAGATAAAAATTATAAATAACGAAGACCAGAAAAAAAGTTACCTTCAATTTTTTTCTACAGCAAAATTAATGATATTGATGAAAGATTATTGCGGAATGTGGTGATCTATTTTATATTTATTTATTCGAATATTCATAGATCGCTGAATTGATTTGACAATCTATTTTGCTCTTCTATCTACTATCTATTTCTTTATTAATTGCTCGATTAACCTACGAATTTTTTTATTTGTGTCAGAGAAATGGCATTTTTTTTAGAATTCCGACCACCCAGTAGAACTTGTACCAATATTTCGTGAAATCAACTATATACTTATGTATATTGTAACGATTTATTTAATATATAAAACCAACGTACACGACAACGCACGCAGTGAAAGTTAATTTAGCAAAATCACGATTTCCTCTACTCTTCGTCTCAACGTCTGTCCTATTTGCCGTTTATAATCGACAGTACTCGACTCGTATCATCCTCCGAGAATGTCCGCACGTCCTTGTTGGTCTTTCTTCTTCTGCGTTCTCGCGGTGAAAGCCTGGAGTTTCGTAAGCCGACGAGATAATATTAGCTGTAATCACGGAGGCTGCGAGCGTGTCATCGGTTGAGGGATAACGCGAACGTCCCATACGTCTCGACTACTTAAGTCCTTACCACATAAAAGGATTCGACGAAATTTTATTCTCGAGTATTCGTAGAAATTTATTCTCCACTTTTCGCAGAAATTTTATCTCGAATTTTCGTTGCAATTATTTCATTATTGGCATGGTTCGAAAGAATCATTAAATTTCTAATTAAACAGCGTAATCAATTTGTTGCGAAACAAATTATAATCTTTGAATGCTGCAAATTAAAAAAAAATTTGTATGCTCTGAATTTCTATCAATTTTGTTGTCGTGCTTTTTTTATGATTCAAATATTTGCAATTTTCATGAATCTTTCGCCCCAAATGCGAATCTGTGCTATCATTATCGACCTTTTCTCACCGTCGAAATTTTTACATATTTTACCGAGCTTCTTTTCCTCAACAAATTCTTAAGAAATTTTTCCTATGCTTTTTTGACAATTTCGGACCTGAAAAAAGATAACTTTGCGAAAAATTGTGGGAAATAAATGAAAATAAATGTTGAAGCTGCTTGACTAGCGATGCCTTAGTTGTGAGATACGAGCGAGGCACGTTTTCGTACGTCAGACGTCGGAGGATGTGTGGTAACTCTCTCGCTGTCTTGATTTCCAACTCGCAGACGATAATAATTATCGCTGATCGCGTGAGCTCCCGGTACACATTTCGATCTTGATCTCGCAATATTCGTCACACATGCACACAAACGACTCTCATCGTGCGCACGTGTGTGTGTTCAGAATTCTCCGAGTCCGGGCTTTCGTGTATAATCATTGGCGGGATACTCTCGCGGCTTTACACGTAATAAAAGAATGCACTTGTAGATCGTACAGATTCTGCGTGGCATATTATATTACGTGAACGTTACACGCGGCAATATTTAACAAAAAGGTAACGCTTTGTCCGTTTTAAAGCCTTCATTCTGTATAGGGAACGAAAAATGGCAGAATTGCGTACGTTTATGATTAAACGATCGAATGAAACAGCTAATTAATTATGGCTACAAACTTATTATTCTGAACGATGAATCAGTTGTATGTCAAACATTCTCGTCATTGCCAACTTTTCCAATTTCTTCAATTCGAATAAAAAAAAACGATTTTGATTAAGCAATAGAAAAACGAAATCATAATGATTTTATATATTTAAAAATTGATACAAATTAATGGTAATTGCAAGACGCACGTCAAATTATTCGAAAGAGGCGAAGAAGAATTCTCAAGAGTGTGCGAAAACAATTAGCCAAGCGTCGATGTTGGCAGCACCGGAGATTCCGTGTTACAACGAGCGTAACGACGAGTCTCTTGTGCCCGCGGCTGGAACGCATTAATCGGGTTTATAAATCGCGCCTTACTTCGATAATGAGATGTAAGAACGAGAGGGAGATGAATGACGTCGAGATAATGATCGGCTTGGCGGTCGATTTATCGTTAGACGGATAAAAACGACATCGTAACCTCAACATCGCGACGTTTTTAAACGATGCAAACTAACGTCATTATTAAACGTATCGTCTTTGATTTTGTTTTCAGAATTACAAAGCGAAGGACGAAGGCAAAATTGTCGTCTACACGACTTCGATGAGTATCGTAAGGGAGACGTATTTCGCTTGTATCAAGATGCTTCAGATACTCAAGACTCATATGGTCAAATACGAAGTTAGAGACATGTTCATGAGCCGGGAATTGCAGACCGAACTCAAGGAAAGAATCGGATGCGAAACCATCGAGGTGCCGCAATTGTTCATCGATGGACAATATATTGGAGTAAGTTTTAACTATTCATTAATTTATTATTTCTTTCAACTTATTTATTCATTTTTTTAATATTCACCCAATTTTTATCTATCGATTTATTTATTTATTTATTTATTCATACAGTTTTTCAATTTTTCCAAATTTATTTTCCATTTTTTGAATTATTATTCGATCGATTATTTATCAATACATGTTTTCAATCCATTTGTTTTTTTTTCTTCTCGATTCTTCTATCTTTCGACCCAATTATTTATTCATTTATTTATTTTTGCTGACCAATTGCTCGGTCGGTAACGAAAAATGCAATTATACGGATTACTATATAATAGTTGTTATCGGTATCGCAATCATACACGTTCCAAATCGTCTCAGCTCAGGTTCAAATCATCGGTTCGTATGCGCCATTTTGCCTAAAAAAAATGCAACGATCGAAGGCCGATGTTTTCAATTTATCGCCGCAAGAGGCGCCACTATCGATGTAGCCCAATCCTCGGGTGCCCACTTTTCTCGTATCTTTTCATTCGGCCATTTTTTTTAAACATTTATCTTTTCTTTATTTTCATCGAACTTGCATCAATAACAAACTCTTTAATTATACGATTAGTGGTCGATCATAAATTTTCTATGAGGTATGCGCGGTGCCGACAGCCTTCGACGATAGTAACGCTCGCGGGCAAAACCAGTGATAAACGGCGTCGCAAGCAATTATGGGGAATCGTGAGCTGGTGGGAGTGGGAAAGTGTTTCCAGATCTGGAATTCAAGACCGTGGTTCGAACTCTGTATTAAACCCGTTGCAGGGTTCTGGATTAATCCCAAATGAAGCTGTGAGAGTGTGATGAGAGAGAGTGACGGGAATCAAGCTCACAAGTGTCGACCCCACGACGCTCTGTATACCAAAACGAACGAATAATTCGCACGTTCTAAATATCTCCGACACCGCGTATACACATATGCATTTTTTTTTAATTTGATTTTCACATCTTCCAAACCTAGCTGTCCATCGAGGTGTCTCGAAAGTTTCGTTGCACGACTATAATACTCGTACATTTCGATGAATAGGCATTTCGTTTAACTAACGCAGTGATGAAGACGCAAACGTCTCTCAAAAGCCAGCAACACGCTGTATCGCTTATTTCTGACATTTCACGTTATTACGGTGCGGCAGGATTTCTGCTATCCTTTTGATTCCTGTCTCCGGTGTTTGCCAGTCGAGTACGCCGAGTCTTTGTGTCGTAACGACACTCGTACGTCCTAAAAAATCGAGGGAAAGTTAGATTTTCGTCCATCGGCCACGAGATCGATCAGTTACGAACGTGAGAATCTTCACTCGGACTCTTTAAACGTTTGGAAAAAAAATAATTGATTGATAGGCGTTACAAAAGAATAAATTCGTTGAATTTTAATTAACATGCTCTGTCAAAGAGCGATCAGGACTGTGCAATTGGCACAAGATTCGATCGCTCAATCGAGCTCGTCTCGGAGGGATAACACAAAAAATGAATCTTAAGACGCAATCGACTGGGTCTCGGGTTATTCTGTGGATGATGGAACGATGACGTAAGGAGTTCGATTGAACGTCTTGTAGGACATGTATTTCGGATTCATTGTCAAGATTGTTGGGGACAGATATCGCGTTGTTAACTTATTCCCGTGAACATCTGTAACGTTCCTTGCAGGCTGTCGAGTCGGGTGAGGCCCAAGGCCACGTGTTACGGTAGAAGGTGTACATATATATACAGAGTGATCGACTTGCTAACTTGTATAACTTGTAAGGTATGAATCGTACGAAAAAATATGGTATATACAATCTGTACGGTTTCAAAGGATTCGTTACGTAACGCAGAATTTTTGTTCAGTGGTGGAAGCGTTTCGGATGAATCAACGTCAACGTCGAGTTTGTAATTGAAATGCTTGAATTTTTATATATTATTGTGGAAGAAGATAAAATTTTGAGTTGAAAAGTACTGACTTGTATGAGCCGTGATATTCAATGATTATCACCACTTCTCTACTCCAAATTTTTACGTTCTTCCACAATTTGGTATAAAAAATCTAGGATTCAATCGAGAAACACGACGTTGACCTTGATATGTCTAAAATGCCTTCACCAATAAAAAAAAAATTATGCATTGAACAACGCATCACTTAAAACCGTACAAATTTAATGCAGAATATTTTTGTTTACGATGCATACTTTACAAGCTACACAGGTGTGTGAATTGCGTGAACCACCCTGTATATCCAGAGAAAAACGACCACGCGACATTTCCGCGATCGTGGGCCATCGATAACAGATTGCTCGCCCGTCAAATAATTCAGACACCGAGACGAGGAAACGAGCTGAGCACGGATGACGATTATCCCGCGTCGAGCAACCCTCCGCCATTCACGAGACTGAACGAGTCGAATGCTTCGCAAAAAGACAACCAAGTGACAACCAAGCAAAAAAGTGGGTTGCAGCCATTTGGATTATCGTTCGCTCGATGGGTTTACCGCAATTTTATTGAGATCCGTACGTTCCGATGAATCCGTGAGTTTGACAGTTCTGCGAGCGAACTTAACCACATTATTTTACGTCCTAGGCGGGAAAACGTATTTTTGGAAGCAATCGTGAATGTTAGGAGTGGAGTTGGATCGCTTTTGGAGAGAGCATTCGTGTGCGCTAGACGGCGCTGCGATCGAGTTCGCTGATGAATATAACGTCAAACTCCGGCAGCTGTGGGTCGCACCGGTAAACCGGAAGCTATCATCCTCGGCTTGGAGCGCCTTTCGTCTGCCAAAAAAAAATGATCAAAGAATTTAAGGGGCAAACATTTTTCATCGGGCAGGAAGAAGGGGAAAAAGTATTTTGTTTAGGATTGAGGAATTACGAGTGGAAGCTGAATGGCTGGATATATATCTTTGATTCTCTCGGACGATCGGGTGACGAACCGGAAGTCTTGTTGGATGGTGTTTGGGAGGTTTTGGTTGTAAGACGGGATACTGGATTTTTGTTTTTAATATTCGTAATTTCACCCTACTCTTCTCTCATCCTCCCCTCCTCGCTGGCTGTAGGCAGTCTCGAGCCAGTGCTGAAAGTTGACAGGAAAGTAGATATTCAGGCGCAAGTAAAATGTCAAGCTATTCGATCCAAGGCCGCTAGAGAGGTGAGGTTGCTTGGAGCGTTACCACCACCTGGATAAAATCGAGACAACACAACCCGCCCAGCATTCACCAAAGTACTCACATACGCAAAATACACACAGAGACACACACATGTGGTCACACATTTACGGGAACTTATGTATGGTTGCGTTTGTTGTATGCGTTTAAGGGGCGACTGCATTCCTATGTGTTCGCGTCAGAATATCGTGCGTTACGCGTCGTTCACGAATCGTGCGATACAAGATTCGATAACTCGATGGCCCGATAGATTTGTCTAAAAGCATTCCGTCGTCTCAGCGATTTTATTTTTTGTCGTTTTGGAATCGCAAAATTTATTATTCATCCTTGAAAATTGTGTGAAATTCTTGAACTCAGATAGGTTTATTGTCGATGTTTATGGGAAGCCGGAATTGGCGGGGAAAAAATGGAAATGGGATCCAAAAAAATTAAATCTTAGAAGAACATTTTTTTTTCTTTAATCTCGGATTCTCTTGAAATATCGGCAATTCTTTTGAACTTTCAATTACAAACGCAAATACTATTCATAAGAGTAATAATCAATTTTCGACATTCCTCACATACTTTTTCTTGACTTTCTTTACAACTAATTTAGAATCAAAATAATTTACCTTCAATCGAATAAAAATCATTAAAAAAATTATCACAATTGTAAATGTCTCAAAAACGGATATTTTCTAAAATATGAAAGCTCCAGGCTTCCAAATGATACAGCTGCAACCGCAAGCGACATTTTGTATCAGGAATTGTGGAAACTTGTACGTGCAGCGTAACCTTCCAGGGGTATTAGCGGGACCATTCGAAGTAACAGTCGCGGAACGGACAGGCGGGCGTATATGAGTCGAAGCCCATAAGCCTTGAGTGCTGCTGTCCGCTGCTGCTGCCTGCCGCTGCGAATGTCCGCGTTGCACGTGATACGTTGATCGTGTTTCTAATGCGACTATATTTTTCTTCCAGAACGCCGACGCGGTCGAACGTCTGAACGAGTCGGGAGAACTTAGACGCATGTTCAAACCTTACAAGGTAAGCCATTGCGAAATACACCTTCGTATACGTGCGAATACATGTACGCTTGCGATGGGAAGTGCATCGTACCTCGTAAAAGTGTTTGTAAATTGCGACAAGACCGGATGTTCGTACCCACGAGCTTCATGTGCGGTCGATGAAACACATCCACGATCAGTCCTTCGAGGAACACGAATTATATTGTCGCGAGAAAATTCCGGCGACATTTTTTTCGAACGATGCGCTTGGTCGGTAACGAAAACTGTAAAGCGTTTTTCTCCGGAATTATCAATTTTGTGGGGAAAAAATGAGAACGGTTGACTGTGGAAATCTAAGGCGCAAACAACCGTTCTCATTTTTTATGCGTAAGATTGATGGTCGCGGAGGACAATACTTTTTAGTGAGACGGATGACGTGTAAAACATCGCCTTTTACGTACCGCAGGCAAAGTTTTAAAAATTTTCGTTTACCACGATATAATTAGCATATTCTTGAAGCAGTTCTCTCGAAAGCAATACAACAACGCAATCGTCGCTGTCGCATTTATGCTTTTACCATAAGTCACGTTTCACCGGAAATGACTCGTCAAAAGACGTTTCGTTCGTATTGTCATACACTTTCTATATATGCCGCGTGCTCGACGTTTCACTTCATTCGGCAATTGTATTACGTCCCATCTTGCATCACATCCACGACCGCATGATTTTTTTTCCCGGTTACGAAATCACCGCAACATATGTCACGTTCTTACACACTCGAACAGTTTTGTAAAATCAAATTTTTTTCAATCTTAAAAACGAACAATGGAAAATAATTGTAAAAAATCAAAATTCATCTTTCCTTGCACATATTTTCCATTTATTCACAAATGATGTAGAAATTCGATAAAAAAAAAGACATTTTATTGATTTTAAACATATCAGATCCACTTACGAAGCATGGATGAGTAAAAAAAATAGTTTTTTTCCAAAAATTTAAACCGAAGCAAAAAAAAACTTATTTTGCGGATATAGTCGTAAAATTGTTGAAATTAGTTTCAAGTGTTAGCGTTTGCAAATTGCTCGTAAAGATGGAAAATTGTTCGGCGGCATACAATGTCGACAACCTGCCAGACTACGCGGACTGCATTTTCATGGGGTTTTTTTTTCTTTATCTTTTGTAGTAGCTAGTCAATATCGGTGGTTGTAACCGCGACGTCGTGGGCAGCTATGGAATCCGTGCGAAGCATAATACATAGCTCCCGAGACGAGATCTCGGTAAACGCAAGGTTACGAAATCCTTTCACTTTTATCTTGCGCTATATCTATCCCTCTTTTCCTCCCTCCCTCCCCGCGCCCCCCGTCCTTCCCCCGCCACCTCTTTGCCCAGGTGCAACCACCGCCCGCACGTTCTACCAATGAGCTCATAAATTTTTCGGTGTCAAGCGATCGTGAATTACCTTGCGACCAGATGAAAGGTCGTTTCTTACTCTAATAATTTTGTGTTATACTCAATTATAACGTGCAGCGTTTTAACATGTTTTTGTATTTGTTTCGATTTTTTTCGACCCTTTTTACGAACAAAGTTTATTGCTCGCCACTTTGTTTATATTGAGCGATAGGTACGTCGCGGTGGAATTAAGGGGCTTTCACGTATGTCGATAAAAAATGTGAGCTTTGAACATTTGTTGTAAAGAATTTGCAGAAATTAATAGTTTATTTTTTAAAACGTCCCCGAAATTGATGTTTCATTTGTTTTGAATTAACAAAAATTAATAGGCGATTTTTTCATTCGTCAAAATTAATAGTCTATTGTTTTTTAAATCGCAGATATTAATGGTCGATTTTTCAAAATTTACGAACATTAATAGCCAATGTTCTAAGAATTTGCAAGTTTGTTGTACAGAATTTGCCAAAATTGTCCGTTTACTATTTTTCGTACAATTATTAATTTCCTTATTTGCATGGAGTGGGGTAATTTTTCGAGATAATTAAGAATATCGTGGATGTATGGGTGCGTGACACAGGTCTCGGAGATTTCGTAACTGCTTATAATTTCCGTTTTCCTTGCTTATGCGAATCGAGCTCGAACACCTATTTACTTTCCACGTACTGGCCCGAGGCCAGGTGTTCGATTAGAAAATCCAGTCGGTGAACGAGTCGAACCGCAGTTACAAGCTGCTGTTGGTGCAGTGCGGAATTTTTTTCTTTTTATAAATCACCCGACGAGGTTCGCATTTACAACGAGAATGTTGAACGAGAGTCGTTACTGATATTTCACGAAAGGAATAAACTAAAATTCAATTGCATATTGATTTCGTCTCACTATACAGGACGATTCAAAATCAATAAACCTAAAAATGGACGAAATCGATTGTAATATAATAACGTAAAATTAATCAACATCGGTTCGATTTCGTGAAAATTGGTTAATTTTTCAATCGAATGCCATTAAGGGGACCTCGAAGGACTCGAGATTGTTCAGTAACTTAACCATGCATTTTTCGCCACCGTATGGAAACAAACAAATCTTCATCAGGTTCCGAAGACGAATGGAACATTTCGTAGAATAATTTTTTGCCGTTTTTCATTCCGTTTGTATATTTTATTTATTCGAATTTCAGAGTCTAGATGCGTGCACGACGTGCGTTATCTGCGGCGGTTGTCGTTTGCTTCCCTGCTCCGTCTGCAACGGCAGCAAAAGGTCACCCGTGCGATACGACTTCATGAAGGAATTCTACTGGTTGCGATGCATGAATTGCGACGAAGTTGGATTGGTTCGCTGTCAGCATTGCTAAAAAATCACCCAACCATCGTTTTTCCCCAACTTTGCAGGAATTTCGAAAACTCGAAACCCGTCGGATAAACAAAAAAAAATTGAAAAGTTTTTCGAAGAAAAAATTTACGGTCTTTTTTATTATCGTAATCGATCAATAACTGGAATTCGAAATACAACGAGAAGACAGAGACGCGCGAATTTATTCGAATCCATGTTTTATTCCGTGATTTTAAGGTGCTACGAATAAAATAATAATTGACCTAGCGAGCGTTCGGGCAATCGATAATTCGGAGCAATAAAATTTTTTTTTTTTAATAAAAATGTCATCGATTTTCGATGTGCGAACGTTGTTTCTCTGTAAATTATTGAATACGCTCGTATAATTGTGCTGCATAGATTGTAAGCAACGGCAACAACGAGAAATTTTCGAGATGTTGCATCGAAGTGTACATTATATATATTATAACGAATCGATAAATAAAGTCAACGAAGATTTTATAAGCAATTGATATCCGAAAAAAATATTCAACCATAATTTCTTCAGTGCATCTTGTACTGTGTCCCTAATCCTCTTTCATCATTCGTCTTGTAATCATTTATGATGTAATCCATTCAAAAAACGTTCGTTGTTTTTTCAAATATTTTTCTTTCCATTTTTGTGTTATCGACAGCGTTCGAAATTTCGCATAATTTCGACGTTGGGTCTAGAAAATTCATTTCCAAAAGCCACGACTGACACAGTCGAGACATTCATTAATTTTCAGAGTGATTCTTCATCATGGGAATTAAGGACAGTATTGATTGTTACACGTACGAATATTTTCCGCCCGACAATCATTGATTTATCTGCAGAATGCAACGTAATACAAGTACAACGTGCAGGAGTATCGATGAACGTAGTACGAAACGAGAATTATCTTGCAGGTTATCGGTTTTCACTCCATCACGATGAGCTTTGATGGTTGTGCGTCGATCGTAATGTAGCTTTCACGAAATTCGATTACGAATTTACGACCCATCAAGGTTGTATACGATATTGTTGAACACAACGGTCGTTCACAGCTCGTGTCGCTACTTCTCGTACCATACAAACACACATATTCCTTCTGAGAGCAATGTATGTTTTATCGATTCGGATTCAAGACTCAATTCGATTGTGACAGCTTGTATTACAGTAAGAAATAATTTCTTTATCGTATTTCATTTTTTTTTACATAATTTCTGAACACCTCCGATGTTGAATAAAAATTTTTTATGCTCACCCTAATATATTATATGCGCGTTTCCTCTTGAGCCCGATGACAGGCTATTATACATGATTGTTGAAAGCGTATGATGCATCAATAACCGATCTGTGGCCAACAGGTTGTCGATCAATTGCAAAGTGATTGTTGGAAAGTGAACGGAAATTCACTATCGCAGTTGACACCTCAACGAGATAACTAAAAAGCAGCACCTGACGTAAATTTTTTAATTTACGTTTGAAATTCAATTTAATTTCCTATATTTATCATTTGTCACAAATATTCTACATTTTTGTGCAATTTTTTAATGCAATCCGATAAGCGACTACCATCTGTCAATCGACCTTTCGAACATTTTTTCAACAACCGACCGACTAAAACGGTCGGGTTATACTTGTAGCCAAGGTTATTGACAATTACATGGTTATTGATTTACTTCCCGACCATTTTTTTTATCTCGAAGCGACGATCGAGCGAGCCGCGTTGTGAAAGCTCTCGAGCTTGGACTAACGACGACACTTTCTATTCTCAGCGGGATTAGTTACGTATCGACTTTAACTATTTCACACCATCCAGGGCTGAATCTTTCATAAAACGGACATTCATCAACCCTTCACAATTTTTTCCACGTATTTGATTCTTTTTTTTTCTATAAACGTCTTTTGCTTCTTAATTTTTTTTTTATTACTGCATAATCGAATTTTCGAAGACGTTCTTGCTGTTGGGACAACGGCTGGTCGTTTTTTTTTCCAACACGGTCTTATCAAGATCGACACGCCATAGGACGTTGTTCCGGCATATATAAGCGGCGCTCGATTTAGAAACGCCAGCGAATACTGCTCGCCGTTTCTCCCATAAGCCACTACTTTCAATTAGCATTCGCATGCAAACCTTTTTTTCTTCTTTTCTTATGAATAGCAACAACTCGAGCTACCGTAAAGGCGAAGAATAACCCTCAAGATGCATTAATTTTATGGCAATGCTAAAAGCCGCACGTGAAACTGTTCATTTGATGTTTGCATTTTTCTCAATTACCCACCGTTATTTGAACTATTTTCGGATAGATAGCAAAAATTTAATAATAATAATAATAATAATAATAATAATAATAATAATAATAATAATAATAATAATAATAATAATAATAATAATAATAATAATAATAATAATAATAATAATAATAATAATAATAATAATAATAATAATAATAATAATAATAATAATAATAATAATAATAATAATAATAATAATAATAATAATAATAATAATAATAATAATAATAATAATAATAATAATAAATAATAATAATAATAATAATAATAATAATAATAATAATAATAATAATAATAATAATAATAATAATAATAATAATAATAATAATAATAATAATAATAATAATAATAATAATAATAATAATAATAATAATAATAAATAATAATAATAATAATAATAATAATAATAATAATAATAATAATAATAATAATAATAATAATATTATTAAAAATAATAATGATAATAATTCAACATATATTATTGTCATTATTACAATTATTATTATCCTCATTACGGGCTATTACTATACACATTCATCCTTTGATAATTCATTTTTCCTATCGAAATATTGTAATCAATTGAAACATTGAAGTACTAAATTATAATTCAAATTTTCCCCAAATTGGGGAATAAAGGTTTCTCTCCGCGGAGTTTACGCACGGTTTCCGCAATAATAATTAAATGGAAAGCAAGAGTTTTCGTCAGAATTGTGAATCATTGGCCGCCCCATACAAATGGATTAATGAAAATTGCACGACGGCGCTTCACGTTGAACGGACGGTAAAATCGTTTATGTTATGCTCATGTACTCGCCGCATTCGAACCGCGTACATACTGCCGTTAGGGGTACTCGCTTTACGCAACGCTTATCCCTTTGTTTACGTATGCAACAAGTAAAATCGATGTTCCGGCCGCCGCCGCCACCACCGCCGCGATCAAAACCACCCCCCAGCGCCGCCGGCTTACCACCATCGTCGACTGCCGCTCCTCCATCCCCCGACCTCAACCTCCCGGCAACCTTGACTCGAACGAACAAAAGAGGAGGTTCTGCGGATAGCACGGGAGCATCCACCCTTCCGAGACAGCCCCACCTGTCGCATCATCCCTCGTCCTTGCACGATCTTTATAACGGATCGAAAAGCCTCGCAACGAATTTTCACAGAAATGCGTTTCGATACAATATACGCGAATGTAAATACTCGGAAAAAAAATGTAATCATGTTTTTTTTCATTATCGCAAGCCACAGTTGCGTCTCGAAACCATCGTGCGACCTGCATCACCGACTGAGCGATGAGACTCGACGAGGAATTGTTTTCCTTCGAAGCAACTTGTTTTGTTCTTCAATGATATTTCTCGGCAACGAACTCTGTCAATATGGGAGGGGTAAAAGTTTCGCTTACCATCTGTGTGTTTTCTCACACTCCTTTTCTTTTTTTCTTTGTCTCCGTTTGACTCACACGCAACAAACAAACTTACCCCTAAGCCCGGACGATCACGTGATCACACGCAACCCAAAATCCTCCGAGGCAATCGTGTCCCTCGCAGAAAATATCAAAACAGTATCAATGATTTCAATCAAATCCTGATACGTGAATCTCTAAAAATATCAAACAATTCATCCATGAAAATTAGAATTATTGACCGGAATTACGTCGTGGCCGTGCAACAAGTTTCCGTCGAAGCAGCAGAAACCGTTTTGTCATTCTATTTTGTCACGTGTCCGCCACACGGCCTATAGACGGAGTTCAATAGCGGGGAGGATCGTTTGACGCCCTTGACCATGGGCAACCCCTCACCCTCCAACCCCCGCCGGACCAAAACCCCTCACACCCTCGAATAACGGATCACGCCGGAACCTTGCTCATCCCTCCGAGCCATAAGTACCTCCCGCCGTGGGGAATCGCGCCAGCCGTTCGCCAATTCCACGAATATCCAGTGTAAGGGTAGGAGGCGGCGGGGGTTGAAGGCCGAAGAGTCGACATTGTCGAGCCAAAAAAATATGATAGAAGACCAGACCGTCGATCACGATTCCCAAGACGCTGGCTGTCGAATGGCGATTATAAGAATCGATACTCCAACCCCAACCCCTCCCCCGGACCTTCGAGGGGATGAGCTGCGAATGTCCCAAGCTAATGAAATTCCTACGAATTCTTTGCCGATGATCGTTATCCACTTGTTTCAACCCGACCTTCACCCTTGATTTTGACACCAAAGCCACCGCGAAAAAAAAATAGTTCTACCCTGATTAAGGGGTTGGCTCGCCTCGGGCATTGAGAAAAAAAAAGAAAAAAAAGAGGTTGAAAAAGCTGACGCGGAGTCGAGGATGAAAACGGGCTGCGTGGAAGGGCTGGACCTGGATGCAGGTTATCCCCGTTGTAACTATAGCGTTGTCGGTGTCACCCTCCGCCGACACATACCCCTTTCACCCCTCTCCAGCCTTTCTGGGCAATCGCGCGAGTTTACGCAAGGGTGCGAGAGAGAAAATCGCGCATACAATGAACCTGCATCGATCGGTTACCTCTCCCACGGCCTTGAAACGATATGGTACACACGTGTGGGGTGTCGGAGTACAGATAGGTGCGACCGGGATACGACTTGTCGACCAGCGAAGCTCCAACGTATAACGCCGTGCAGCAGAAGTCTCGGTCACCATCCCCCCCCCCCCCCCCTCCCTGATCCTCCTATCGGTTGGGGTTGCCTCAACGTGTTGCGGCTGCGACCAGGTTGTTGCTGGTTCGTAAGACGCAACAAGGACTCGTGGCTAGACGCGATGAAGAAAAATTATAACGTTGAAAAAATGCGGAAAATTTTTTTTTATTCACGAGTTGGTTGGTTCAGGGTAGCTTAAAGGGGACAAATGGAGGAAAAAGGATGTCACGGTGAGTAATAAATCTCGACCATGTAGAAAGGTAACTTCACGGAATACGGACATTCTTTGGTCTTTTTCAACGAGTACTCTCCAAGGGGTCCGGCATCAGTCTTTATTTTTATTTGGAGAAAAGAAATCTCTGCTGCTTCTTTTTAAACCGTTCAGATATCGGGGTCAAGATAGAAGCGTTGACGGAATAATAAAATTGTGGAATGAAAGCGATGACGTCCAAAATGGATTTTTTTCAAATACAATTATTCATATTTTTATCATCAATCATTTTATTCGATATATCAAGCTGGTAGATATTTTTTGTTACATTATCATAGATTTGTTGCCCATACATTTTAGGTTATATAATAATTTCCTGTATTCTTTCCCCCGCATTTTTGTCATTTGTTAGTCATTCTATCCAACTCCAGCCAATAAATCTAAAATTGCGAGCGAAAAATAGAATACAAAAAAGCGAGAATTTATTACCCAACCTAATATATCAACGACAACGACCAATAAAAATAGAAAGATCGTCTCGATAAACTACCGGCAGCTCGATAAGAAACACCAAAGGAATCCAGAATCCAGGAGAAAATCTACAAAACGATTGTAATAAAATTTTACGACGATGTCGATGGTCTCAGTTCCCCCAACGGAAATCCCTTCAACCTCAGTCGAAGGTTTCGAATAGCATCGGCTTTGGGTTCTCGGATGTTAAAGGGCGAACGATTGTGCATGGCGGAGTGAGAAGAAGAATAGAGATGCAGAAAGCAGGTTGAACGTGGATCGATCCATTGCTGGAGTAGATGGGATATGGTTATGGGTGGCTACTTCCGACAAAAGCTCAGCACCTTCGGATCCTTCAAACCACGCACGAATTAACCGAGCTCTTCGCAAACGTTAAAATCTAAGCACGTGTGCCCATCGTTGTCACCATTTTGCCTCGAACCCATCCCCGGAATTTCAACCCCCGGATATATTTCATACCGCATAAAAAAGAACCATCGTGTCATCTCCGTTCGACACATGGACGACGGCGTCAACGTTGTCGATGGCGGTGACGGCGACAGTGAGGCGAAGCTCGCACAGCTCGCGTGCAACAAGTATCGCATTCGGGCTGCCCGTTAACAGTTAACCCTCCTCTGGCAGCCGGAGGGTCGCGTGGTACGAGGAACCGGAAGCCGTTCGGAGACCGGAACCGGGTGGAAGTGAGAAAATCCCTCGTAAAAGCCCCGAAAGCTCAGCCCGTGACTTTCGTCCGGGATAAACCAAAGACTCTGATTCAAGGGGATGCGCTACTGGTGGTCGATGAGTTCCTGAATCATGGCTATTGCAACACTCGAAACGCAGCCATTGTCCATCCCCGTTTTGTCCGATGTCGTTGAATCGAAGTCGGATGTCCTTGAAAATAAAACGAAACCCTCGTGGGACGAATATGTCTTAATACGGAACATTTTTCATGGTCGCTAGTGTCGGAAAGAAAAATTGCGAGGAATAAACTGGGGTAGATGGAGAGGTCTTGACGGAACTGAGGAACGGGATAATGAAAAAAATGGTGGAAGGATAAATGCGTTTTACTATTTCATGTAAAATAGTCGGATTAAATAAAATAACATTACTCTTCCTTTTTTCTAATTTGCTAACAGAACCTTTGATGGTCGACCACGAGAGAAAGGGTATATTTTGAAGACGTGGAGGATGAAAAAACAAGCACTATGAATACGAGGGATGGAAAGCCTATCGGCGAAGAAAATAAAACAAACACAATCATGGATATTTATGGAATCCCAAAGTGGTCACGGATAACGATGACAATGTACGAGTCCCCATGGGCCGGACTAAAATATTGAAAAAGCTCGGTTGAATGATGAGGTCCCACGTAGGAATCGCCGATCTAACGGATGAAGCCAACATTCGGGCCAACTATCGATAAGCCTCGGAATACGAATCTCGGTTGGCCAGCCTCGGCCGACGGGCGGCCCGCTATCGAGTTACGATTCTCGGCCGATAATTATTGTGCCAATACTCGGCCAAGTATCGGCCAAACATGACTTCACCGACAATCGTCATGTGAATCATCGCCCGATGCTCGTGCCGCAATGCATTGCCTACGCTCGTCGACGACATTCGCCGATGTTTCGCCGATCCTCGTTTCTGGTGTTTTTTTGGAATAGTTTATAATGCCAAATTGAGGGGCGGGGGGGGGGACTTCTTACTATTTTCCCAATTTTTTTCAAAACTTGCCAGTTTGAAATATTAGTCAAAAGGAACGTCTGCGAGTTTTTAAATATTTTTTTAGGCGTCCGTTCAGGATTTTCAATTTTTTATTACGAAAACTGTATCTCGAAAAATATTCATCGAACAAAAAAAATATAAGAATAAAAACTATCATTTTCGATAAAGCGAAAAAAATAAAAAAGTTTTTAGCCTTATGTTTTTTTTGTTCGATGAATATTTTTCGAGGTACAATGTTCGTAATGAAAAATTGGAAATTCTGAACGGACGCCTAAAAAAATCTAAAAAAAATCGAAGACGTTCCTTTTAACTAACATTTCAAACTGGCATATTATGAAAAAAATTGGAGGCTGAAAAAAAAGTGGCCCAGTTGAAAAAGAATCGTCTATATATTAATATTTTTAAAAAAACATAGACATGAGCACATAATTCTAATTATGTATTATAATTATTATTTACTATAATTAATTAATATTATTATTATTATTATGCATATTATGCAATAATAATAATCTCATTTATTTATGATAATATATAATTATTATAATATATTATTATGTATATTAATTAATTATTACCTTATAATGTTACATATACATGGTATAATATATACATATTTACATATCCAGAACACGACTTGCCTGTTCCGATGACTGAGTGATAAAATGAAAATTCTTGACTGCCATCTTAGATGAACCTATTATGGATTAAAAGTCGTCAGAATCACGAATGTCAGAATAGCCGAGTTGGTAGCGAGGTAGGTAAATAGGTTAGGTAAGTAGGCAGGTTCCGTAGGTCGTGAGTTCAAATCCCGCAACAGCGATTCAACGATGAATATGTCAAATTCTTGGGCGACTTTTTTTTTTTTAATGTCAATTGATTCTGTTGATTTCACTTGGTGTAAAAATGTATATTCTACAATACATTACTTTTTTATAATTAATATATAATTGATTTTATTTATCATTGGCTGTACATCGGCTAATTCCGCGATTCATAATCGGGCCAATATTGGCGGGAGCATCGGCCTTATGGACGGGAGCGATAATCGGTCCGGTGTTATCATCCAGGGCTCGGACGATGATCGCGCCATCATTGGCGCGATCATCGGCAAAATCGCGCCGAGCTTCGGCCGAGTATGAGGCCAATCTGGCCACCCTACGTGGGGTATTGTCGCAGAAAAAGCAACGAAGGTCAACCGTATCCTGGCGAACGGGAGACGGAGAGGAGGGGTTACAGTTGGGTAAAACAAACAAATACTTAGAAATCATAGATCAGCGTTCGTAATTCCACGAAGCCAAGCCAATGCATCGTACTTTCGTTATGTTAAAAATACAATGTATTCCAGGTAACGGTATACAAATCGAACATTATCCTTGTTAAAATATGCATGATATCTGCAATACGAAACAAAATGCAACAAAAATAAGCGGAATGCAAATAGTTGATGTATTTGATGAGGGTTGATACGACGAAAAAGAGTGAAAGCCAGGTAGGTCCAACGTTAGCGATGCCGACTGCTGGTCCGGAGAGGGCAACGTTGATGGCTATGAGAAGAAGCAAGAGAGGGAGGGAAAGAGAAAGAGAGAAAGAGAGAGAGAGAGAGGAGAGAAACGACGATGTAGCAAAGCTTTGCAGAGAGGAGTCCACGAGGGTAGGACGGGACACGCGGCGTTATCGGAAGCTCGAGACCTTCACCGAGACCTAGTTGGTCGACATTGCCCCTGATTGTGGGCTGTGTGTTGATCCGGCTGTGCTGCTGCCGGTGGCGCACCCCACCCGACTCCGGATCCGCGCCGCGCCACCCCAGCCCAGAACCGCGAACGCGCGAGCACAACCCCTGTCCCCGACGACGAGGAGTTCCGACACAAGCTACAGGCTTGTGGTCCAACGTATCCCCCGTACCCTTCTCTTCAACGTCCTGGGGATACCCGACTCGCAACCACCAACACCCCTATATCTCTCGTTCCTTCTCCCTCTCTCGTCCTTCTGCCTCTTTGTGCCTTTCTCGACCTCGTCCTTTTCCTCGTAGTAGACCGAGCACGTCAGGTGGTTTTTGACGCAAGCGCAAACGCAGACGCACATCCCGGTTCTCCCACGGGGCGCTTATATAGCAACCACCACCGTTACTGTCTCCTATAGCGTTTTCATCCAGACCGCCAGACGACGCGGCACCATCCAGACGGATAAACGACATCGTCCGTCAGGGCACGAAACACGTCACGACATCACACGCATCTGTACTAGGTGCATACGACGTTTGATATTGTTGCAATTGATCCACCTCGATCAAGGCCAATCACAGAAATTTCAATAAATTAATCAAATTGTTCTTATTTTTCTTATTTTATTTTTCTATTATTTTTTTCAAGATAAAGAGATTGAGTATTTTGGAAAACGTAATATTTGGAATACAAGGGAGAGGGAGAAGATCGTCAACGGACAACTGCAATTTCACATCCAAGCCGGCGGGTCACCCGTCATGGGAGTGGTGAAGACTGCATCTGATAGCATACTCGAGGAGACTGTCCTGCCGAGCGAGGAGGCTAATCATTCTTTGCCGGGTCATGCCGGTAAGTTATGTTTCTTTTGGTACTACAATTTTATTTAATTATTTATTTATTTATTTATTTATTTATTTATTTATTTATTTATTTATTTATTTATTTGTTTATTTATTTGTTTATTTATTTATTTATTTATTTATTTATTTATTTATTTATTTATTTATTTATTTATTTATTTATTTTTTCATTCATTTATGTATTTACTATTATTATTATTATTATTGTTATTATTATTATTTTAATCCAACCGACTATCGAAGTTGTTGCATCGACCAGACTTGTGCACGTCGCGTTTGAGCAATTCGATGAGTGTTCGCCTGTTGCTGTCCGTAACCCTTAATTCTGTGCGCGTTATTTCTGTAATAATGTAGAATTAGAAAATTCAATGAGGGATTAAAACAAAAGTGATTCCGGTGGGTTTCACGGTTGCATGGGGATAGAAAATTCGAACGAAACAGTCGTGAAAAATTGCGTTCTCCCGAGGTTTGGAGGAAACGGGGCGACGAGTGGCTTTGTTTCGAGGCGAATGTGGCGGAGACCGATGCAACCCCCCCTCGCTCCGGCCATTCGGCTAACAGGTGTTCGTGAGATACAGGTATAGGCTAGACCGAGAGTTTATACGCGATTACGTTTTATACTCACACACGCGATGGATAACCGAATAACTCCATGCTCTCGTGGAAAGTTTCGAAAACTTTTGCGTTATGAGAATTGACGTTCGGGGAATTGTGGAAAAATTATCGAATGCGTTTGTACGTCGAATTCGAATGGATTTATTGTTTTTTGGATTTTTTTTTTTTGACAAATTGACGGGGCACCGATAAATATGCTTTGCATCGAATTTCGACGAGTCTTTGGCATGAAATTAATGTATTTTCCATTTATTTATTCATTTCAAACTTACGAATGGATTTGAAATTGTGTGATTATTCGATTCCGACATTTTCTAATTAATTCAGTTTCCTCGAAGCTCTTCAATTGTTGTTTTCTAATGGTATCAGGTCTAATGAAATCTTTGTTACTAACGAAAGATTTTGTTTCATATTTTGCGGAAAATAAAAAAAAATACTTCTCATTCTGTCAACATTTTTCCCTGTCAATTTGACATATCATCTAGAAACATGAAATTATGTCATGAATTCAAAAAATTATCTGACCTACCTCCCCTTCAAATATTTCCGAAGCTTATCGAAAGAAAATGAAAAAAAAAACCAAAGTACCCAAATTTCATTCCGAAGAAAAACGATAATTGAATTGGGAACATATTGCATAATCACGTGACGTACTACGTGCATACGATTAATAAAATCATGCAAGTGGCAACGTATATGTTGTCGACTTATGCATTATTCTACGAGCATGTGTTGCATGATGGAAAAATTCAATCGCTCGAGGTATTTATGTAAATGCGAGTAACAATGTTGAAACGGTGAATTTTCTTCGATCTCGGTCGCGTTCGTCCTTGGCCGTGTGTAAGAACGCCCACGGCTCGATACCGAGTCTCGGGATGGTTCGCCCTCGAGGGATGCTCGCAAGCACGGGGTGCTTGTTGCTTCGGCGTTGCCCTCGAGAAAAGCATCTGCCGCGTCGCCTCGGTTGCAAAGCTCCACATTGTCCGCTAATAGCACTTTTCACGGAGTATTAACGTTTATGGGGCTTGGCTCAATGACTAACGAGCAGCTCGTAATTAACGAAGCCATTTCCGCAATAACGAAGACGATGCTGGCTACTCGTTGCTCGAGACCGCGACACCGAAGGTTTTTTTTCGGGGAATACGTTATTTTTTAAATTGCATACGGATACGAATCGTGAACGCGTTTTTTTTTGTTTATTTATTTATCGATTCATTGGTTCATTGATTTATTTATTGATTCAGTCATTTATTGGCTTATTGATTTATTGATTTATTGTTTTAAAAATTTTAAATTTAAAAAAAATTAAAGATTGCGCGTAAGCATAACTCAAACCCTTGCGTTGGATTTGATGACGATGTAAATTGTTTTAAACAGTGGAATATGCGTAGCGAATTTTTAAGAAATTCGTTTTCCATTTTGGGGAATATAATGATTCCGACGTAACGATTATGATTCATTTTGTAATTTTTGCAACGAAATATAGTTAGCATTTTCAGTAATTTTAATACTGAATTTTTCGCATTGAATCGTAAAACCACGATACTCAGGTATTAATTTTACTTCTCGATTAAATACTAATAAATTTGAGTATTGTTCTCCATTTTCGAACAACAAAAAATTATGAATTCAAACGCATAATTGGTTTTCGATTCTTATTGATTCAAAAAATAATTTCCCCAGCCTACGAATGCAGTAGTCGAGGTTAAAAAATATCAACATAACATAAATAACATTGATAATAAAAAAAATTCAAATAAACAAATGAATGTATAAAAATGAATAATAATTTCATTGATCTCATCTTTAATAATTTTCTTTACTTTAAAAATGTATTGATTGATTAATTCTCATCAGAATGACGTCTAATCCGGTCTTGCGTTCAGATCTGTGTGACGTGGCGTTGAACGTGTTAATCCGAGTGTCGTAAAAACGACCAATTAATCGTTAATTTAATGCAACTGTAGATTTGCGTAGGGATTTGTGCGACCGCGATGGCCGTGCAGCTTGAACTATCGCGTTTATCTGGTGAACGGCGGACGCGTGAATGTTCCGGATGCTTCGAGCTTTCGAAGATCAGCTATAGTGACGTAAGCGCTACCACACGGGACCCGCGCGCGCGCTAGTCGGTCCAGTGAGGTTGAGGTCACGGTCGCGCACGTTCGTTTTCCGCGATGCTGCTTCGCGATCCTTCCATCTTCGCGTTGCTCTCTACTCGGCTGGTTTCCTCACAACCCTGTCAGTTTCGAGGTATCTCACGCGTTCATTCGCCGATCCGAGAAATGAATTTTTTTTATCATCGACGACCGAAAAACTTTTCACGTGATTTCAATCGGTAACGATGCTGATTAAGGAATTTTCCAAGATTTCTCTTCGGATTATTACAATTACAAGAAATCTTATTTAAGTCGTTCAAATTGTTTCTGATTATCTAATAATCGCAGAAATCATTTTTTTCGCACGAGAGAAAACAATAAATAATTATTTAGAAAAATAATTATACGTTATTATTATTATATTATTATTATTATTGATATTATTATTATTATTGATATTATTATTATTATTGATATTATTATTATTATTATTATTATTATTATTATATTGTTGATATCTATAATACAAATTATTTAGCAGATTAAATTTTTTTTTTTGAAACTCTGGTTCCGTAATTATGAGCTGCACAGGATGCAAGCGCGAAACTTTGGCCCTTTGCTCCAGATTCGTTTGGAGCAAGTATCGTCAGGCTGTTTGGCTTACGTTCTAAACTACCAATGGGATACGGATGTATGCTCACCACCAACAGCTCGCGGTAATCATTAGAAGTCTCATTAACCACCCCTTCACCTATCATTGCACGACACGCGCTAAACTGGATAACAACCAGCAAGCCAGCCGGAGGCGAGTTTCGATTACAATAAAATTTCAAAATTCCCGTTATCCCAACTCCGATCTGGGTCAATGTCGACGGTATTTGTTTTTTTTATTCCCCAGAGATACACGCTTCATATAAATACAGAATAATTATCGGCCCTCGATCATAACATCACACGATTGAACCACCGTTTCGTCCCTTTATTCATCCGATCGTGCGTTTTCGGAATATTTTATTTTATTCATTTTATTTTCATTTCTCTTTTTTATTTCCCGTAACTGCGAACCGTCGGTAAAACAGTCGACGGTCTCGAGGCCGAGTATTTGCGCCCATGACCCAGACCCATCATTGGAAATTCTCCCGCGAAAGAATCTCGGAATTTCCGAAGGACTTTGAGCTATCCTCGTCCATATCCTCGTACGAGAAGCTCGATGCAGCTCGTGCGTCGTTTCTCTCGTATCTCGCGTGATCCACGAACTTCTCGATGTTTCCCATTCCCGTGACAACGTTGGATGAAATTCCACGCTCACCGCGAACAGTCGCGGTCGTGGTTTTGCCGTCACATCCGACGTCGACGTCGTCATCGTCGCTAGCCGACGATGACGATCCAACCTCGTCCCCGCCACGTTCCCGACACGGAAATCGACGATCTTCGCGTTGACCTCGTCCGGACGAGTACCTCTCGTACATCCCTTTGTCGAACTCGCCACCCGGCAAAATGTCCTCCTGCAGCTTTTCAATTGCGCTCAGCAGCATACTCATGGTTTCCGTGTAATCCGGCTCGAACATTTTACCACCCGGATTCTCTTTGAACAAGTACTCAGCCTGGATTCCAATGTGAAGCGGAACAATACAAAATGAAATATGGATTTAATAAAAAGTTTTTTTTTTGTTTTGTCGAGGGGTAGAATAAAAATGTGAAGAGGGATCGGGGGGGTTTGTGTGGTTGTCAAAGTAATTTAATATGAATCTGGATAAAATATGTTGGTAACGAGAATTAAATTGAAACGGACTTTATTTAATTGTGCATTAGTTGATTTATTTTGATAGAGACGGGAGAAGAATATTAGGAGGTACCGGAAGGGTTGTAAATTGATGGGACTGTGAAAATAAAAATAATAGGGATCAACAAGAAAATGTTCGGAATAAAAATGTGATTGAAAAATTGTTCATTCAATCATTTATCGATTTATTTATTCTTAGAGCGATAAAATACGAATATAAGGACCTACCGGAGAGGATGCAAACTAGTAAAATTCGAAAAACCAAAAATAACATGGATTAAGAAAAAAAAATTTAGAACAAATATTAAATTGACAAATCGTCGATTTTATCATTTTTTGAATTATTCATTCGCGATAAAATACGACTATAAGAAGGTACCGGAGACGTTGTTAATTAGTGAAACAGAAATAACAAAAAATAATATAGATTAAAAAAAATCCGAACAATTTTCGTAACGAAATTGAAACTGTAAAAACGTTTTTTTCTATTGATTTTTACTTCGAGCTGTGAGATAAAAATAGAATGAAGGTGCCGAGGTGTTGCAAATGAGTATCGGTGGAGGAAGGAAGTCAAGGGCGAGTTTTATGGAACACAGGTTGTGAAAGGACGTGCGTCCGATCCGCGGCTGCCGGATATGAGAATGAAGTTTCGAAGAAAGTGAGGATCGGGAAATTGGGACGAACTTATTTTTTCGAACTTTTCTCATCAGCAGAAACGCGTGCGAAACTTGGTGGTCAAAAAAAGAATGTAGAAACGGGGAAAAAACGAAACGTGGAAAAATTAATAGTGACCTCGTGTCGTGGACGTAAGTTCGATACATATTGAAAAAAAAAAAAGACGGTCGAGATACAATAACTCGAAGGACTTTGTATGGAGTGCGAGAGACTGGGACAATTATGTGGATGGCCCACATTCGGTCTTTATAACTCGCCCTTGTTCCGGGGGGCCGGAATAACTTCCTCCAGGCGACGTCCACGATTCACCCCAGCATCTAGCGGCGTCTCCCCTTCACACAATAACGCGATCTTCCGACCAACGATTGTTGCATTTCTTTTCCGGCTTTGTCATTCCTTCAAGCTTTCTCCATTGTTCTACACTAAAACGCTTGAATCGGTTCTTATTTTTAGATTTTTTTCTTTCATTCGTTTTACAAAAAGTACTTTGAATAATGTTGACGGTTGAAAATACGAGAAACAATCGCAGCTGTGGCACAGATTTATGCTGCCTTGGCTTCAATTTAGTCTTAAAATGTCGGAAGAATTACTCTTCTTACAAAAATAGTAATAACGTTTTTAAATCTGAACGTTCCTTCAAAAATTTTTAGGTATCTACTGTCAACATATTACCCTAAGATAAAAATTATCGCGTTAGCGCCTGCGGCAAAAAAAAAAATATTTCTCTTGAATTTTGAAAGACGTATAGAAACAAAGATTTTGAAGATTGAGAGTACACACATTTTGAAATGATAAAAGGGTTGTCTATTCAACTAAAAGAACTCGAATTATTTTTTTCATTATTTTTGTAGGTTCGACAAAATTTCAAACGCAGAAATGTTATGGGGTCCTCCGCGACCCCGAGTGACTATTGAGAGTTGAGTGTGTTTCGCTGGGAAACGTGATTGTGGGTCTGTGAGTGTGAGACAGAGAGAGGTAGAGCCTGGTCAAGGCTGCGGTCGTACGAACGTTGAATATCCCAGCAATGCGCAATGTGCATAAAATTCTTCGGTGCATCAGCGGTGCATTCTCCTCCGAAGCGGCGGTAAAAGGGGGTGAGGAAGCGCGGGGATCTCAAGCTCGTGTGCGTTATGCCACAATGAGAGACGACGTGAGTTCACTCCGGTCACTTTTGCCGAGACGACGAACCCGCACGTACGCTCATAAATTTATAACGCAAACGCGAAAAGCCACAATTGGGTTGCCTCCGACCAACCCCCGCGCGTTTGTCCCATCGCGGAGCTACCTTCGACCGCAGCCTGTTGACTATTTCAAACCCCGGTTCGAAGATGAAAACCACCCGAGCGAAACTCTGTAACCCGTTTGCAACCCTAACCGCAATGATTAAACTCCAAACCCACCCCCAACGTCAAAATACAAATAAAAAATGAATAATCGCGACAGAGGGCTGAAAACTTTACGACTTGGAAATTTATTCAAGATTTTTCTTTTTACACCCTTATTTTATTACCCTGACGGCGATGATTAAAATTCAAGCCCACGTTCAACGTTAAAATACATCTGAGAAATAAGATATAAAAAATCGTGACTGAAGATGAAATTTTACGGGTGGGGATTTATTCAGGATTCTTTCATATCCCTATTTCACCAACCTAGAGGCGATAATTAAAATACAGACCTACCCCAACGTCTTAATACAAAAAAAAAAGAATAAGCGTGACTAGGACGGAAATTTCACGGTTTGAAAAATGTATTGAATATTTTGTTACAACCCTCTCTCACCCCTCTAGCGACAATAATTGAAGTCCAAACGAACTTCAACGCCAATAAAACAAAAAAATATTGCAAAGAAAGATAAATTTTGTTTTACTTCGAAATTGATTCAACAATTTATTATTTTGTTATAAATTTTCCCGTCAAGAATTCTCAAAAAGAATTCTCAAGAAGAATGCAAGAATTCAATGAAATTCCTCTGAATCAACCACAGCCCAACCCTCGCAGTATCGAAATCCTCTATAATACAGCACAGTATTAAACCCCCCACTTGAGACCATCAATGGGGATGGTTTGCAAGACCATCAACCTTCCACGAGATTCCACCTGGCTGCGAGAGCCCTTCGCCGTTCTTTCTACCCCCTTTAAAAGCTGCTCAGCTCGTTCCGTTCGATCGTTACGGAAGTCCGTATCGAAAACAGCTCTACCAGAGAATGCCAGTTTCACGATGTGAAACTACGATAAGCTCAACTTGAGTTACGTCGATACCGATAGCGATTCAACGTCAACGGGAGAGCTATTGTGATGCAACTCGTGGGCGGTGCGAACGTCGACACGTGACTGAAATATCCTATGAGGTATCCTCATGAATCGCTTATAACGCCGTTTGTTATCACATGCAAATAATAATGATAATATATATGTATATGTAGATATCACACCTCATGATGCGCTCGTGTGAATGACGAATATCGATGAAAGCGCATTATATTATATCTGCATACAAATGAGGTTGCACGAGCTGCCCATATATGTTCCGCATCCCCGGACACTGAACTGCGGTCTGTCTCGTCCGGGCGATATTCCAGTGAGTCCATAAATGTCCACGACACAATCATGAACATTCTCGCGGGAGAAAAAAAAAGTTACCAACTGACCCTTCTACCAAACCCTTGCTGTCCCATCAGCAGCGGATAAATCCGCCGCGTAGAAAAATTTGAAAAAAAAAAATGTCCACAAGGTTTTGTCCAAAGAGAACGAATTCCAGGGAAACCTGACCATACACGATCCGGCTCTGGGTGCTAAATCATGCATGATACGATTTATCAGGGAACTTTCGGAAAAAAGAGTTCAAGGTTATCGATATAAAAAAAATCGATAAAAAAACATTGAGATAGAATAACTGAGCGATGGTCGGAGAACGAACGTAGCGTTTGGATTTTGTGGAGAGTGTACGAGTAGAAGAGAGAGAGATAATATAATATGAGACAGCGGAATTCTCGGAAGGGAAAAAACGCCATCGGGCGTGATTTCAAAAACAGGATAAAGTACGCTCTATAGAGTTGTAGTTCTTATTTATTTATTTTTGCGATTGACGTTTTCCTGAAAGATTTGAAATTTACGATCCATAATACAGACGGACGACTTACGCGATGAGACAATTTTCCCGACCAATCGAGCAAAGCAGATTGCACTCGGAGAATATAAGTATTCGATAGCCGTCCCCGGTTCAATCGATAGTCCGCCTTTCACGCGCTTTCTCTCCCTCTCTCCCACGCCTGACTGCCGTACAGCTCGACCCTCCACCCACCCCTCGCTTCCTTCGACCACCGTGCTGTGCTTTTTCATGTCCGACCCCCGGCGAGAAGAGTCAGGTGTCGAGCACTTGATTTTATTGCTTTCCTCAACGTGTTCGATGAATGTTCGATAAAACTTAGAGCAAAAGAAAACGATTTCATCTATACGTGATTGATATCTGACTCGCTTTCAGACGCTGCGACAAAAACAATTCACAGAGTATCATCACCCTTGTTTCTCGTCTTCGAAAAAACTTTCCCCCCATTTTCGTTTATCGCACGATGACGGAGATAAAGTAACATCATAAACCACCGGACACTCGGGTATTGAAAGAAAAAAAGTCGATCTTCAAGAACAGTCAAACTGTCAACGAAATTATAACAATAATCATTCATTTTCTCATTTCATATCACTCGAAAATATCGAAACGTGTTGACTGGAGTTCCATCGTGGATCAAATAGACTTCTTACAATCCATCGGAATCGCATTTGCCAAAAGTATCTGATAAATATATTTTTTCAACGTTTATTTTTCGTGCCCAATAACATTGCCAATGAGGGTGGATCGCGTGTCCGCGCTGACCTGCCAATAACTGTCAGGCCGTGGGTCGTCTAGGGTGAGTGAAATGGTCTGTGTATGCTCAAGCGGTTGGCGAACCCGGCTGGGCTTTCACAGTGGATAGGGTCGGCTCGCGGCAGACGTAGTGCCGTCGAGACTGACGCCCGCACAGCCAGGCCGGATTCGCGCAGTAGATAGGGTCAGCGTCGAGTCAGACGCGGTTCTATTCGTGTTTCCTCATCGCGTCGAGCCGGGGAATCGCTTGCGCCCGGTTGACCTTCCACCGCCGTATCGGTAGGTACGTCTGGCGCAATCACCCTTCATTCCCAACCCCTACGGCCTCGGGGAAACACCACTCCTCCCGGCTATCCCGGTAAATAGCCATTTTCTCATTCGACTTTCATTTATTCCGAATGCTCGTCTTTCCCGGATTCGTGGGCGGTGGAAAAAAACATTCTCACTCAAACTCAACGTCGGTTGGGGAAATGGGAAATTGTCCGTATCAATGAGTGACGTACGTACTCGTTGTTTCAGTCGCTGATTGGATGCCCGAGAATAAACGAGTATCGATTCAACGATGTTACGTAAATCGAATTGCAGGTGTCGAGCCACCTGTTAGTTTGTCTGGTGTGTTGGAAATAGGGAGAAAAAAAATTGTAAGGTGCTTGTGGCTGTTCAATCGATGACGTCCATTGGATGTTGGGGTTGGGGAGGGATGTTTTCGACGGACCTCAATGCCATACGAGAATTAATAATATTTCGAAAATCCGACAGCTTCATAGCTGTGGGGTAAATTTACCTCGAATTATTGACTCTGTATGGGCATAGTTTGCTCCTTCTTCCACAAAAAAAACCCAAAAACCACCTTAACGTTTGTCGTCTCTACTGGAACTATAGAACGAATAATGCAGTCGATGAACCCTAAACGAATCGCCGATGAAAACGTCTGAGGACTCTCGGTCTGGGAAAAAGAAAAAGATTTGCCCATCGATCCCTGGACGATAAGGCAATTCGAAAGGATCCTCGATTTAATTACAGACGGATGGGAGAGATACGATTTGTGAGGAGCTACGTTGCGGAATGACCGTCGCTGCGTATCGACGATTCGGGGTTTTATTTGCTCGAGAGCAAAAAAAGAATTCTACAGTAGAAAGCTGAGACGATGTATAAGAGAAATTGAATTCTCGGAGTTTGAACGGCGGATGGTGGAGCTTGGGTTAGGTCCATTCCTTCGAAAGCTTGGAAGCTGTGATTGAAATGACATTACCCGTGCTCTTTGGGGTGAATAAAGCCTGACCAAACACCTACACAAGTGTTATTACCACTCGACTACGTGACTATTGATCGTTCTGAAGATGGAGTAATTTTGAATGGGCGGAGAAGGATCTGGAAGGACCAGACATCCTCGCTTAATAATCTTATTGCTAGCTAGAAATCATTTTGTTACACTTTAAAAAATACACGTGTCGATTTTGATATTTTTGACGGGAAAAATATTTATCTGTCGTGAATACCTTATTCTTCTCATTACATTTTCTCAAGGTTTATATGGAGATGGACACAATGAGAGACATGGAAAATTGGGAATTGTCACGAATCGTGTACTCACCAAAAAATCGATCGGATCTTGGGGTCGCAATCTTGCAACTTCTATGAGCCCCTGGCTTAGAGTTGGAAATATATATTTGACGAGATAGTGACGCAATGGTTCTGCCATAACGCTGAGCTGTTCGGCTTCCTCTTGTGTCAGCTTTTCCAGCAAGTCGGTCTAGGCAGGAATGATAAATATTCAGATCCGTTCGATCGTGATGATAATTTGATAACCACTCTGAGAATACTCGTGGAATAAAAAATATCGTTCGCCATAAAAGAAGGGAAGGTTGAAATGTCTATTATTTATGCAGTGTTGTCGAACGAATCGCGATAATCGTATTTTAGGCAATTTTTCTCGTTTTTTATTGGTGAATATATTTCTTAGAGACTCGTTTTTTTCGTTATTATCTCGTCTGTTTTGAGATTCTTGCTACGTTCATTCGTTTCAATCAAATCGGCATTATGTACATCAGGGAACTAAAATGTTTTGATATGTAAATAACAATCGTTCGGATGATCAACAATTTTTTATCTCAGACAGAACAACATTTTTTTTCTTCAAAGTTTAGTTATTTTTTAAATTAAAAATATTTAAAAAATTCAGTTTTTAAATTCGATAAAAATTAAAAAACCTTCGTTCATCATACAACAATTTGAAAAAAAAATAACTTGCATCCAGCACTATCCACAGGTTCAATAAAAAACGAAAAGCCGTCTTTTCGCGAAAGGAAAATAAAAAGAAAGCAATCGACGAATAAATTTTATTGAAAGCTCGCTATACGACTGTGCTTCGAGAGAATACACTGAAATTCAAAGTACCCGATAGAATGAAACAACTCAAAATTAGATGCATCCCAAGAGAAGTCTGTTCGCAAGCTTCAGCGCGAACCACTGAATTTCGGTGAAAATTCCAGACGACGCCTGGATTCCGAGCTTCGGACCGAATTAATTTCCACGAATTAATGCATAGAAGGTGGAAAACTTCGAACTCAATAACCAAGCGTGGTCTCCGCTGGAGTTCGGCAAACTTTCAGGACGTTGAAACTTGCGGAAACGCGGAGACAGACGAAATTAGTCGAAATTTTGGAATTCGTGTTTATTCTTTTGTACGAGATTGTTCAATCAGAAAAGCCGATTATTCATCCCAACTACTCAATATTTCGCGTCTTCGTTCGATCAAATCAATCGCATTTTAAATTGCATTTTTTTAATTAAAAAAAATTGACAGACGATTTTCAAAAAGAATGAAAAAACGATTCTCACGAAATTTACCTAACAAAGATGCATAAATGTGCAATTTTTGAGCCAACTTTTTCTATAAATCGCCGTCTCTCGCCCATTTTTACTGAGTGCTAAATAAAATGATAATAAAATTCCTGAAATAAAGAAGATCAATAAAATAATGGTAATGATATGAGAAAAAGAACGTCTCCATCGTAAATAGATTTATAGGCTATAGAATACACCTTGGAAGATCGTTCTTTCAGTCGTTTTGACATTCTCACGTGTCGTTCGTTTGATGAACTCACCCACTCCATCATCTTTTTCTCGCGTGCCAACTTTCTTTCGAGATCCTCGCGAGCTTTACGAGCCTCTTCAATCGCCATAGTAGCGCGAGCTTCCGCCTCGATGCGTTTTTTCTCATCCGCACGTTCAGCATCCGATGGTCCTGTACCATGGAATAACGCTCGTTATTTTTCTCGGTACCGCGTTGAAATCGATGACACGTGGCACAACCTGTCTCCCACAATTGTGGGCTGTTCTCTAAGCACCATTTTTTTTCTTAAAGACCATCAACGTATCAAAATATAAATTTTTTCTAGAATGTTTTGCAGCATTAATGAGAGTACGAAAAAAATTATTGGAAACTTGAGATTTTTTTTTAAGCAATGATTAAATCAACGCTCGACGGCTTCCCCGTATTATTAGTACCATTTTCAACGAGTCGACAAATTCGATAAAAAATTTGAGAATGAAAATAACGTAAGTTTGAAAGAAACGATAAATAAGCGAAACGTCACTGAATTACCGTAATTTTTCGGCTCGCCGAGTCTCTTGACACATTGAAAAAATGTGGCAAACATATCGGGACAAATGTCATCCTCGATCGTTACGACAAGCGGATGAATTTCAAGCTCGTCGAAAAATTGCAACGGAGTGTCTTCGTCGGTGTTCCTTTCTCTGGTGGGCGTTGCAATTTATTCGCAATACAACGGAAAAAGAAAATGGTTATCAAGCGAAGCGTCGAGCACAGACGTGAAAGCATAATAATAAAAAAGCGAGAAAATATGAAGAGAAAAAAATGAAAAATAAATAAACTGACGCTTAAAATTACAAGCGCGTTTAACAAAAAATAAAAGCAACCTGTATTCCCTCAGTCGCCGTAGCATGGCTGTTTCAGTGTAGTGAGTTCCTTGAATTTCTTTCTCGGTGAGTTGCACAACACGTTCTATCAAAAATTCGTCAGAAGCTTCCAGAACGACGACCAGTTGAGGGATTATTTTCCGATTTCCATCGGTCACGGAGCTATCCACGGAATCGTTTTCATCCCTATCGACATCATCGTCGTTCTCGGTCGAACCGAACAAACCTCTAGCTTGAGAAAGAGTCTTTGGATATCCATCCATCACGTATCCTTGGTTCTGACAATCGTTGTACGAGAGACGCTTCAGTATAATTCTGAAAATCGTCAATTGCGTCACACGATTGTCGTTTTCGACTATTTAATTTGCAATATTAATAATAATAATTGTTATTAATTATTCGATAATAATATAAATAATATTACATTATATTATTTTATAATATTTTTGTTTGGTTCAATTATTTAATAATAATTATTATTATTATTATCATTATTATATCGATATTTGAGTAATCAATAATAATAATAATAATAATCATTATTATTATTTTTATTGTTATTGATCATTAAAATATCGATATTCGTGTAATTCATTGAATCTTCATGTGATGGATTTGTAACTCAAATCCTTCGGTTAAAATTTACGTTTTTAGAATAACAAAATAGCTAACTTTTTTCCAATTCAAGTACGATATTTTCTCAAGTCTTTCTTTAAGATTGAATTCCATTGGATTCATTGTGAACGAATAATAATTAGTGGAAAAATAATTAAATTATGCTTTTGCGTCGAACAATAATGCACGGTGCATAATTATTACTGGTAGAACAAATTGGTGGCCGATTCGACGTCGTTTATAATCTCCACCTCGAGATCGAACTAACGAACCGTCAGTTAATAGGGTGGACCGTAGGGCTGTGTTTGTATCAGATAAATTACTCGTGCGAGATTCGAACAATACGAAAACGACGATATAATTTACGAGCGACGGATAATCACTTGTTCAGAATGTCATCGGCGAGGCGTCCATTATTCTTCTCGCGATTGTTAAGAATTTCATCCAACTGTTCCTGCAACTCCTCGAAACCCCGAGCGGTTTCCTCGTTGTCCTCATCCTCCTCCTCGTCCTCCGCGTCCTCCTCGACCTCCTCAGCTTCCATCTTGTCACTATCTTGCTTCGCTACAGCCGAAACCTTGGCGGCATCGATCTCCGCGTTCTTGACAATTAATTTAACCTCGAATTATTGATTTCGCCAAAATTTTAATCAATTCATTCGATTGATTGATATTCATTCTCGTGGAAATTAAGGGGAAAACATGCATACATGGTTAAAGGGATAAAAATCAGATAAAAATCTCTGTTGTAATTATACATTTTCATCGATGAATCGAATTTATATATCTACCAGGAAAACAAAATTCATCGTAATGCAGATTTGTCCGATAACATTTCCGTGATAATAAAAATTCTCATACAGCTTTTCGGTATTTTCTTCGTTAATAATAAAATAATTAATAGAATTTATGCATTTTTCAAGTGATCGGAACAAATTTCGTGGTTGAGGATTGATTTACCAATTTATCGATGGTTTCCTTTATGACGTTTTCGACGGAAATATAATGAATCCGATAGTGATCCGCCAATTTTCGAGCTAGTCTCGTTTTTCCCGCAGCCGGTGGGCCCAAAATGATGACTCTCACGGCCGACAAATTTCTCGAAAGCTTGTATTCTTTGATAACAGCGTCGACGTTATCGCTAAACGGCATGTCCCAATGCCACGGGATTTCGTTGTCGACGATGTAAGCCGGTTCGATATTTATGTTCGCGTTTATCATGTCGTAGTTTCTTTGGGTAATTTCAGGCAAGAGAAAAGCTTCCTCCGAAGCCATACGTTTAACTTTCCCCGTGGTAAGAGCCTTGCTGATTTTCTGCAAGCAATCATGAGGACGATATTTTTTCCAGGAACGTTGAGGCAATAACGACGTGCAAATTGCTTGCAAGAAAAAGTTGTTCTCCGTTATTTTTAATAACCCAGAAAAAAAATAAGAAGAGTTGACTGTTAAACTTAAAAACGCAGTCAATCGTTCTCATTTTTTATCAAAAAAATTAATCATGGCGCAGAACAATGCCTTACAGTTTTTCTTACCGACCGAGCAAAGAACTTAAAACCCCTCAGAAAAAATCGAGAAAATCCAAATCGTGTTAAAACAATTTCTACATCGAGAAACAAAGATCATACGGTCCTTATGATAAGAGTAATGACTCAATGCTTCAGCAATTTACCTTGACAATGGTCGCTTGAGAAACGAGCTCCTGTTCGACAGCGACAATGTACTTCGGCTTCGGCCATTTTTTCACCAGCATGCAGACGGATCTGCAAATAATAAAATTGTCATCTAAAATAGGGAAGCTCACGAAAAATGGCGTTTATCCGATATCCGATAAATGCACTTCGCGGAAAATTCATCAAACTCACTCGACGAGATCGCGAACGTGAATCAACGAAATTTTATTATTGCCTCGTCCAAAAATGGGCAAATACTCGGCATTGTGCCAAGCCATTTTAAAAAGATAGTGAATAGGTCCTTCCTCGTCACCGTACGTGATACCCGATCCTACAACCACGGTTTTCAATTTATCACGAAGATTCGTACGTTTTGCCACGGTCGAAACTTCTCGCTCGCATTTAATGTGATTCTTGAAGTTCGGATGGGGCTTTCTTTTTCTGTAATCCGCCTCGGTTAATGGCAAATCCGGATCTTCCGGGTTCAACGGTTTTGTCAGTGCCCACGTCATCACCGTTGATATGAGAAGGAAATGTCGCGTTTCCCGGTTAAGCTCGAAAGCTTTCGGTGTTTCGCGACGGAATTTTTCCAAATTCTCGACGATTCCTGACGGATTAACAGACATTTGTCTCTCATTCAGACTTATTTCGTGGCTTATTTTTATCATTGGGCGCTCGAGGCTTTTATTTATCTCTTTTTTCGACGACATTTTTATCATTGATTTAATATTTGCCTAAGTAAAAAAAGCAATCAATTATTTAGGGATCTTCGTTTATTTATTTATTTATTTATCGCAGGCCAGAAGTGACGATATATTTCCTGTTTTCCTAAAAAAATTTTTAAGTTTCGGAAAAGTCTAATAATTTACTCACTTAACAAGTAGCCCTTTAATTACCGCTTCAATGGTTTCCACTAGCCAAAACCCCAAGATCGTTAAAACCCTCATCGTTAACCATCATATTATAGACAAACCAAAATTGACCAACTTGTTACAGTTTCCACAAACTTTCCCCGAACAATCTTAACAAAGTTATCGAAAGCTCGAAGTATTTCACGTGCATCCAAGCGCAGGCTACAACAATCTTAAACCTTTCGTGATGGAAACTCAATGTTCCTCGAGTATTAAAGCTCGAGGCGTTGAGAACAGACGCTTTGTGGAAAATTCGGATTTGTGAGAATTTTATTGTGGCCAACGAGAAATATATGAAAGAAAATCGAAGTGAAAATGGATGGAAAACGCGAGAGAGTGGAAACAAGTTTCAGCAATTAGCTCAACTTTGCAATAAAACGGCAAGGAGGGGGTAAGAGTGGGCTTGAGTGGAATAACGAAATTACGCTGGGCAAAATCGTATATATAATATTATACTGTATGTATGGGGAGAACCATCCCAAGTAGCCAATCCTAAAATGACGCAAAAGGAGGAGAAGAGCGATCGATAAAATCTTTCAAAAAATCAGTGAGGTCGTACAATCCGAAAAGTACTAAAAAAACCAATTATCGACCACATCGAGGGATAGAAGGGTTTCAATCAGGCCATCTGGGAGGACTTCCCCCATACATACAAAGGAAAAGGGGATCAGAGCGAGGGATGCTGAATATGCGATTCGCTTTGTTAAAGCTCGAGCGTTCGTGCGAATGCTCGAATGTTCTTTTTTACTCGTGGAAACTTTAATCTACCTTCGAGGGCCCACAGTGCTTCGGAAATTTGACTGTCGTCCTGAGTTACGTCGTAGATCACCGTGCCACACTTCATTAACTCGCCGAGCAGAAGCTCTTTGTTTTTGCCCGATCGTATAACCATAGCCACGTTTTCGGGCTGCTCGTACTGTGCAAAAGGATTAAAAGTAAATAAGGGACGAGCGACGAGAGCGGGCGAATGGTTGGGTTTGAGTTTAGGGTTGTGACGAGGTAAGCCCACCGAGCCTGACTTCGGTGCTTTGCCACGGAAAATGTCTCGAATATTTACGACTTCTCGGGTCGGAGAGTCAACTGTCCAGGTAAATTACAGGAAGGGTTGAATGCGTCCGGGCTTTTGTTAATTATACGAAATTTCCTACTTTCTATTTATGGAAACGGGACGTATTCTCGAATTCGTATTGTCGTGCAACGTTTATATAACAAAGATAATCTTAAACGATAAATTAACCTTTTTTTAGAACATTACATTAAATCAATTGTTGCCGTTTTAGTTTTCGTTCTACCCTTCAGCTATTTACGAATTAAAGAAAATTTAATTATACCGACCACCTTTATTGTCGAAACGGACCGTGGTCTCGATAATCGATACATTATTTCTATTATTGCATTTTTACCTCGTTATCTTTGACAGTACCGATGACTTCGAATTTACGACCGTCGAGCTGTCTCCCAGATAAACTCGTCTCGTCCTCTTTATCCTCCCCTTCGTTCTCGTAATCATCGTCCTCGTCGCCATTCCCGGCTGTCGAGCTTTTTCTTTTTCCCTCTCTCCTCTTCCCCATCGTCTGCTTGTTTTCCATCCGATCGCTCGCACCGTTCTCGGCATCGAAACCCACCCCCTCGGCTTGCGCTTCGACGACGTACTGTCTACCCGGAAAAGTCTGCAAGTTCAACAAACCAACAACCCGCGCCCTTAACCTCGTAAAGTTCGTTTGCTCCGCGTTTATAATTCATTCTGCACTCAAACCGAGACACGTGCGACCCGAGCACGAGTTACCCGACGAGCAATCGCGTTTTATTCGTATCCATCACTTTTCCGGCGCCACACATCCGACTCGTACTACTTGACTCGTCAAAAACTTTCGATAACCCGTCCTCGCACGTCGGCATTCCGTTGTACGCTCATATTCCGTCGCTTATGGCGATACGAAAATGCATCACTGCTGCAAGCTGGTCGAATTTATTTTTGTCATCATAAACTACGCGTAAAAAAAATTATAAAAGAATTCCACACTGATTAATAATCGATAACCGGAAATATATTTACGTTGAATAACATTTGATTTACGAATTTGCTTTGAAAAAATATTGAATTATCTTTTAATAATTTTGAATTTGTATCGAAAACTTCAAGAAACAGAGAAAAATATTTAAAAAATTGAAAATAAAATTATTTCTTTTAATTCTACAAAAGTCACGGGATAATTTAATTTTTCGAAATAGTAATATTCGAGGCCAGACAAAATTCACAA